>JAJLZW010000016.1:0-167799 GCA_030572435.1 Candida labiduridarum
AGTAATTCAGAAACATCTTGATTTTTAGTTAATTTTGGTAAATTTTTCTTCAAATTATGATGTGATTGGATTAATTTTTTAACATTTCTATTTTCTTCCACCAATTTAGTATTTATAGCATAATGTCTCATTTCAATCTCATCCGTATCTTTATTTTTACTTATCAATAATACTCTCTTAATACTTGATACATTGGTAGACTGTGGTTGAATTGGTGGGAACATATTTTGAAACATTGTCACCATTAATTTCTCATGTTGGGACATTTCCAGAACTTTACCAAATCCATTCAATACCAATAAGGGTGGCATATGGAAAACTGAACTATCTTTACTTATTGATTTTGGATGTCTTAAAATTTTATGAATATCTTTACATAAGGAATAACTATTAATTTTAAATTGTAAATTTGGACCCCTAGGTAATTTCCCAATTCTCAAAGTTATATTACCACTTTCAGATTGATTAAAAATTAATAAATCAGAAACATGTAATGGTCCACACATAACTATGAAATCTTTTAATTTGTTGGATTTACGTTCTCTTAAATTGATGGCAGTATGTGGTTGCATGACATTACGAATATCGGCAACTAATTGGGATAATGAATGATTCTTTAATGAGGTACCTAAATGAATAACCATGGATTTAGGAATAGAAGCTAATTCTTCTTCCGTAATCTTCTTATGAGTTCTCTTCTTTGTTCTTCTTTTAGCCATAGCTGTCGTTTGTAGTTGATGGGGGGGGGGATTAGATGGTTGAAGAAAGAATGTGAAAAAAAAAAAAAATTCCTTTAATATCTCATCGCAGTATAGACTCTTCACCAAACAAAAAAAAAAAAATTATTCAAACTGCTTTACAGAGGTTTATGACCAAACCCAAAAAAAACCCATCCCATAAACATGTCTTCGAAAGGTATAACCAAGAAAAAAGTAAAATCATCTAAAACCAACGTAGATGCTACTAAAAAACTAGCAGAAAAGATCAAGCAACAAGCGTTAAAGAAACAACAACTACAACAACAACAAGAACAATCTGAAGAATCAACTCCAGAACCATCAAGCTCAATCACCACCATAGATCCCGATGCCGAATTAAAATTCAAAACATTCCAAGAATTAAATCTTGTTCCGGATTTACTAGAATCCATTCAAAACATGAAATTCACCAAACCAACACCTATTCAATCCGAAGCCATTCCTCATGCATTAGAAGGTAAAGATATAATTGGATTAGCACAAACAGGTTCTGGTAAAACTGCAGCATTTGCCATTCCCATTTTACAATCATTATGGCATGCCCAACAACCATATTTTGCATTAGTTTTGGCCCCCACTAGAGAATTGGCATTCCAAATTAAAGAAACTTTTGATGCCTTGGGAAGTTCTATGGGATTAAGATCAAGTTGTATTGTAGGTGGGATGGATATGATGGATCAAGCAAGGGATTTAATGCGTAAACCTCATATTATTGTTGCTACTCCGGGTAGAATCATGGATCATTTAGAACATACAAAAGGATTTACCCTTAAGAATTTGAAATATTTAGTGATGGATGAAGCTGATCGATTATTAGATATGGATTTTGGTCCAGCATTAGATAAAATATTGAAAGTTATTCCAATTAAACGTACCACATATTTATTTTCCGCTACCATGACTAATAAAATTGAAAAATTACAAAGAGCATCATTACATAATCCTGTTAGAGTTGCAGTAAGTTCGAAATATCAAACTGCAGATAATTTAGTACAATCAATGATGTTGGTTAATGATGGATATAAAAATACTATTTTGATTCATTTATTGAATGAATTTATCGGGAAATCAATAATTGTGTTTACAAGAACCGTGGCTCATGCTCAAAGAACAGCATTATTAGCAAGAATATTGGGATTTAATGCTGTACCATTACATGGTCAATTATCCCAATCACAAAGATTAGGTTCTTTAAATAAATTTAAATCAAATACTGCAAATATTTTAATTGCTACTGATGTGGCAGCAAGAGGATTGGATATTCCTAGTGTTGATGTGGTTATAAATTATGATATACCTACTGATTCAAAAGCATATATTCATAGAGTTGGAAGAACTGCTAGAGCAGGTAGATCGGGGAAATCCATTTCTTTGATTACTCAATATGATTTGGAAATGTATTTACGTATTGAAAGTGTATTGGGTTATAAATTACCTAAAGAAGATAAGCCACCAAAGGAAGTGTTGGATGCTTTACATATCCATGTGGATAAAGCTACTGCTGAAGCTATTAGACAGACTAAAGAATTACATGAGAAAAGAGGTGGTAATAATAGAAGAAGAAATAAAGATGACGCTGATAGAGAAGAAAGATAGGTCAAATAAATAAATAAATAAATAAATAAGTATATTTGTATATTACTATTAAAATTATTTGTGTAAGAAATGAACAGGACATTCACCATAGCCCTTCTTATTAAACCAATCCTTAATACATTTATAATGAAACACACATAAACATTCCAAACGACCAACCTTATCTCCAGGCTTTAAACTTTCCAAACATATCACACATTCATTCTCATCTTCATCTTCATCTTCCTCTTCATCATCATCATCATCTCCTTGCTCTTTGGTTTTTTCCTTGGGTAACGTCGAAGAAGAACTTTCTTGTTCTTCTTCCCCTTCATCATCATTTATTCTTTCTCCAGTATCAATATTTTCATAAATTGGTTTCGGTATAGGTGGGATATTATAAACCAACATTTTATTTTTCAAAGTTTTCGAATTATCAGGAGAAAATCGATTTGAATTTTTAGTATCAAAATCAAAATTAGTTAAACATTCATTTATATGAAATTCTTTAAAATTTTCAAAATTCTCAAGTGATATATTAGACAAATATTCCTTATTACTCACTGCATTATTATTATTATTGTTGTCATTATTGATTGTATGGGAATGAATATTTTCAATATATAATTTCAACAAATCGCTAGCACATACAGGACATAAATTTGCATCCGATGATTGATCATGAATTTGCCGATGTAATGATGGTGTCGAATTGTGTAAATTCCTAGTATGTTGATGAATATTTGCATGTTTTGCAATACTATTATCTTCCACCATACTTGAAGCTCCCGAAGCTGTTGAATTACCTCCACGACCCGTGGTGTTACTACTACTACTATTGTTACCATTCACACCAGGGATATTATCATTAAACAATGCCCGTCTGATCATAATGGTTTCTTCAGCACATCGATCACAAGTTCTATAAGTGGTATTATTCTTGGAAAATTGCGGGATATGTAAATCTGGATCATTATTTATGGGAGTATTAGGGAAATAAGTTATGAATTGTTGGGAACAATCTCCACATACAACTTTGCCACATTTTCTACAATGATGTCTTCGATTGAAAAAAATATTGTATGGGTTGTTACATAAAAAGCATTTGGTCACTTCGGAGTCATCTTGCCAAATAGGTCCTGCCTCAGCATTTAGGGTCGTTGTCATTGATATAAGTGGTGTGTTTGGAATATTTCTGAGTGTGGAGATATTTCTGTGTGTGTATGTGAAATAGGAAGGTTTATATAAATGATAAGAAACGATAAAGGAAGAGAGAGAGAGAGAAAAAAAAAAAGAAAAATCAAAGAAATCCCTTTTTTTACCTGATTTCCTAATTTGTTGTCTTTGTGTGCTTCATGGGGGAAAATCACGTGAAAAGTTTGTACATTGTACACGACGCAACAACCAAACTATGTCAAAAAAAAATTTCACCAACTAGTACAAACAACAACTACCACCGCCTAGCAGGTTCAAAAACAACACAATTACAACCATGTCAGATAGATTAACTCAATTACAAATATGTCTAGATCAATTAATACAACAATTTAATGCCACAATAAACTATGTAAACACCAACTCAGAACCAAGTTTATTAGATGAAGACTATCCCAATTCATACTCAAACATGGCAGCCAATGCTCCCATACCGCAGGCTCAACAACAAGTCCAACAACAAGCTCAGCTGCAACAACAACAACAACAATTACAAAGTCAACAACAGTCACCAAGTGGGCAGAATCAACGATCACAAGGTCAGAGTAATTCCGGGGGTTCGAAAAATGCCACGCCAATTCGAGAAGAAGCAAATTTCGACAATACGGTGAATGAATTATCTACTGATTTAATACTTAAAAGTCGACAAATTAATATGTTAATTGATTCATTACCAGGTATAGGAGTTAGTCCTGAAGATCAACTAAGTATGATTTATGAATTAAGTGATGATTTGAAAACCATTGAAAAGGAACGGGTGGAAAAAATTAAAGAAAAAGATGAATTACTTAAAGTTTTAGAAAGATTGATTGCAGATGTAGCTACTGGTATTTCAGAAACAAGAATGTAACATACAAAGTAAATTCCAATGTCTAATTTAGTTGTTTTATTTTGGGTTTGTTGGATCTATTTATCTATCTATCCTGTATATGCCATACAATCAAAATCCCAATTCAAGAAAGAAAACCATTTATGTTTGAGACAAGTATCTAAAGTCCAAGGTAATCCGTAAATGATTGGTATGAATTCGATAAAGAAATAAGCCACTGCTGCTGAAAGTGCCCCAATTAAGAAAATTCCAAAGAATTTGTTTTTGGAATACCGATAATTCAAATATTGTCCCAATAATAATATTCCAAAATTTAATGCTGGTAAATAATGATGTAAATATAAGTTTCTTGTCATTGTAAAATATGGGAAATAGTTGATTACCCAACCGAGTAAATATTGCCATGAGTTTCCATAGAATGTAGTTTTATACTCGGGTGAATCAGTTGGTCGTTTATAAGGATTGATATTAATAAATGTAAAAATAGCATATTTGAACCATGTCAAGAAAACAACAAGCATAACCAGGTAATATACGGCAATATTTCCGAGATAATATATCAAACTTGACTCTTCATCAATAAGTTTTAAACCTGCATTATTGAAAAACAAAATCCCCCTACTTAAGAATGGCCATTCGATAGGAAATGAAGCCCAATCATGCTTAATATTAAAACTCTTATTCAATCTAAACATCACTTGATGTATCTCGATTAATTTTTGCCAAAATGAAAATTTCGGAAATTTTTTCATTTCTTCCCCATTTTCCTCTAATAAAGGATGTGAATTCAGTTCGATATACCATAATGAATTTGGAATGGTTGATTCTTGAACACAAACCACTTCATTTTGATAATTACCCCAATCTGGCAATCTTGTATCGTGACTCATCAACATACAATTTTTATCACGATGAATCAATTGGAAAATGCTTTCTGTAGTTCTGAGTTTTATCATGGGTAAATCATTATCTGAATGAGACTTTTTAAGTACAGTTCTTACTCTGAATTCATACGTATCATCCCCTAATAATCCTCTTGTTTCATTACAACTTACTTCAAAAGTATAATCATGTTCAGAAAGTGGCGCATTATGTTCGGTTACATGCAAATAATGTCCAGTTTTCTTATGATATATTCTGACAATATCACCATCTTTAAGTTCTCTTCTTCTACTCATTACTTTGTTTTCATAATATTTATGTTTCGTTTCAATTATCCATTCGTTATTTTCATCGGGGAATTCATATAATGAGACTTGTTGGTTTTTGGAACCTCTAGGATAGTTTGCATCATGTGAATGTAAATATTTCTCTAATGCGTTATGTTTGATCGTCACCGTACTGCCATATATTACCGGAAGTGGAGACGTCTCATAACCTTCCAAAGTTGATCTGAAATGGGGTGATAAGAACCCTGACCCTGAACCTTCTTTGAACAAGAGACCAAAATGAATATAAAATACTGAACAATAAATCGTCAATGGGATTAAAATCAATGCAAACACACGAGAAACAACATGCAAGATCCATGCTATTACTGAAACGTTCATATCACCTAATATATTCCATAATTCAACCACCGTCAATATTCCAACCCAGATATAAGTGAATCCTCCCGATAATTTTGTGGAAATGTTCAATCCCAAGCCAACACCTGTTCCAATTAAAAATATCCACCATGATCTAGTGAATGGTTTGCAATTGGTAAACGATTTGTAATTAAACACGGCAAGGGTTTGGAAAACTAACAATGGAGCATCCAATAATATCAATCGAGAATCAGTAACCATGGAATTTTCAAAACATACAAATAACGAAACAACAAATGCAATGATTGAATTACATGATATTTTCAATGTTAAAAATGTCATTACCACATGTCCAATCCCACATACTCCACTAAACAATCTTAACCACAAATATGGAAACTCTGTGGGGTATAAATCTCCAATCAGTTGTACATCTTCCAATTGTAACAATTCAAATTTAAACAATTTGGTAATATAAAAATAAATCAATTTACCCAAGGGAGGATGTACATCAACAAATATCTCACCTTGGTAATATCGTCTAATATCTTTAATTAAATGAATCTCATCAAAGACAACCCTATCAGGAACATATAATTTATACAATCGAATCAAAGATAAAAGTAAAATCACAAATATCAATAAATTATCCAAACTTGAAGAACCAGAAACACTTTTACACACATTCTTGTTATTGGAAATTGGTTGGGATGTATGATATGGTCGAAGTGGACCTTGGTAATATCCCTTGGGTAAGTCTTTAGACATGGACAAAAGTTGATTGCCAGAAAAAAAAATTGGGCCTAGAAAGGATAAGTGGAGGCGGAGGGTAGGAGGTAAACCCTGTTTGATCTACATTTTTATATGAAATTTTTCAAATTTCAAAGCCAATTCCAAAATGGCGACACGTGAAATATACACGTGATCTATTTTACCATTTCGAGTGAATGGGAATAATACACGACCATTTATTGGTATATACCACAGCCTCCCAGAATGGCTTTGAACTAAGCAGTGGCATTGCTTGTATCTATGCTTCCTTTAATAGTAATAATTGGAGAGTAGTGAACAGTGGCTGAGTGGACGAACGAACGGTACAGACAGGGTGGTTAAATTTGATATTGATTGTTGGAACAAGTGACTATCTGATGAGTCGTGTCTTATGACAAAAACCCTTAAGTGTAAAGTTATTGATTCGAGCACCTTGTTGGTCTTGTACATATATCGGTTGTATTAATTGAAGAGAAGAAATTGATTTGTAACTGTTGAAAGTGAAAGTTGGAGCGGCCATGTAGGAGACACGCGTTTAATACTCCCAAGCAATTTCAGAGCATCGAAGAATAAAAATAATCCGACTCCGGCGGCGGAAGGTTGATCGCCGTGTGTTTTGGTCAAATGAGGGCATTTTAGAAACTGGGATTTAAAATACTTATTGTTATTTGATTCATAACACAGATACCCATTCTGTGTTCATAACCATGCCGTTGAAACAAAGAAAAAACGGACTGATTATGCACTAATCTCACTAATCTCACTAATCTCATTTTATCTCCTTTCTGGCCTTTACTAATGGGAATTAATAGAATTTCGCATTTGGTGACAGATATTGCTCACTAATTGATTACAACACAAAACACAAAAATGAATTTCGACGGAGTGAGTAAGTGAATGATCCTTTGGCTCGAATAACGGGATGGTGTGACACAAGTACCACGAGACAACGGACACAACGTACGCCACTGTTTCCCTCCTCTTCTCCCGCCGCCGTCTCTCGCAAAAAAAAAAAAAAAATTCTTTTGGCTGAGAAAGGAACAAAGAGTTACCTCCGAAATCTATAAATTATCTCGAACCATCTTCTCCCTCTTTTTTTTTATTCCCGAAAAGAATCAAACTGAAGAAATTCAATTGCTAGCTATGACTTCAACAATCCCAGAATCATTGCAATCATTTGTAACAACCAAAGTAGTCCATTCCACGTGGGCCGGTACATTTTTATGTAAGCCACAGGCAATTTTCCAACCAAGAAATGAAGATGAAATCAAAGAATTGATCAATCAGGCCAGAATCAATGGTAAGACCATCATGACTGTTGGTTCGGGCCATTCACCTAGTGATTTAACCATGACTAAAGAATGGCTATGTAATTTGGATAAATTCAATCGTGTATTGAGAGAAGAACCATATTATGGTCCCATTTCAACTACTGATGATACTCCAGAAGTTAAATTTGTTGATTTGACCGTGGAAGCAGGTACCAGAGTATTTGAATTGAATGAATATTTAAAGAAGAATGAATTGGCTATTCAGAATTTAGGTTCAATTAGTGATCAATCAATTGCCGGGTTGATATCAACAGGAACCCACGGCTCTACTCAATATCATGGATTGGTTTCACAACAAGTTGTTTCCATTACATTCCTCAATTCCGCTGGTGAATCAATTACTTGTTCAAGTATTGATAAACCGGAATATTTCAGAGCAATATTGTTGAGTTTGGGGAAAATTGGTATTATCACTCATGTTACTTTACGTACTTGTCCTAGATATACTATTAAATCCAAACAAGAAATCATCAATTTTGAAACATTGTTGTCTAATTGGGGTAATATTTGGTTGGAACTGGAATTCATCAGAATTTGGTGGTTCCCATACACAAACAAATGTGTATTATGGAGAGCTAATAAATCCACCGACGCGTTATCTGATCCAAGACCTTCATGGTATGGTACCAAATTAGGAAGATTCTTCTATGAATCGTTATTATGGGTAAGTGTTCATTTATTCCCTCGTTTGACTCCTTATGTTGAAAGATTCGTATTTCGTCAACAATATGGTAATGTGGAAACTTTAGGCAAAGGTGATATTGCGGTGCAAAACTCTGTTGAAGGTTTGAATATGGATTGTTTATTTAGTCAATTTGTCAATGAATGGTCGGCTCCATTAACATCTGGTCCTGAAGTATTAACTGAATTAAAGCAAATTGTGACTAGTGCCGCTGATAAGGGTGAATTCTTTGTTCATGCTCCTATTGAAGTTAGATGTTCCAATGTTACTTATTCCAACAAGCCATTTGTTGAAAACGGAGAAGGTTCCTTATATCCATCCCAAGAGTGGCTTTCCCATCGTAGTAAAACAAGTGCAGGTCCAATTCCTGGAAACAATTTACGTCCATATTTGGATAATTCTCCAAATATGCCATATAATGTGTCCGGTAAGGTGACCAATGATCAATTGACATTATTCATAAACGCTACCATGTATCGTCCATTCAGAACCAATGTTAAGACCCATCAATGGTTTCAATTATTTGAAGATGTCATGAGTAAAGCTGGTGGTAAACCACATTGGGCCAAGAATTTCATTGGTGTAACTCAAGATGAAAAATATAATGGTAAAGATGATTTGAAAACTCAATTGGAATTTGGTGGTAAACCATTTTATTCTATGATTGGATTCAAACCGGTGATGCAAAATTGGTTTGGTGATAATCTTGTGCAATACAACAAGGTGAGGAAAGAAACTGATCCTGATGGTGTTTTCCTCTCTGGGAAAGTCTGGGCTGAAAGAAATGGTATCTTGTTAGACTAAACAAAGGAGAGTAAGTGATAAGATATGGCATACTCAAACATTAACAAAAGAAAAGTACGACAAAATAATCAATTAGCAGACATTACTTGTTTATTTATTTAATATACACTTTTTTTAATCATTCTATGAGACGTTTGATTGTTTGATTTATTTATTTGAATGGAGCCTTTAATGGATCGATCACAGTACCTTGTTTGGTGATAATTCTAGGCATGGTTAATTTCTGATGTGTTTCTTTAGAAGTCCATTCTTGACCCACTGGCATTCTCAATGATCGTTCATATTGTTCTTTATTTTCAAATCCATAAGGAACTTGACTACTTTGATATTTCAAATTTTTCTTATTGACTTTTTCATTTATAATAACATTTTTTAAATTTTTATCTTGACGA
Organism: Candida labiduridarum; assembly: GCA_030572435.1. Classification (NCBI taxonomy): domain Eukaryota; kingdom Fungi; phylum Ascomycota; class Pichiomycetes; order Serinales; family Debaryomycetaceae; genus Candida; species Candida labiduridarum. Next base: position 9,887 of record JAJLZW010000016.1, read on the forward strand.
CGATCTTTCTTCATTATACCTTCAACTTTACGAACAATTTTCCTCTTTTTAGGTTTGGAATCACCACCTGCCCAATCCCCCCATCCTGGTAAGGTTAAATCTTCTTCATGATCATCTTCATCTTCGATAACACGTTTCTTTTCATTCTCAAACTCAGTAACCACATCATCTCCAGCAAATGCTTGTTTGATTAGATTCTTTTGTTTGAACATTGTAGGTATTTCTTCGCCTTGATCATCTTCTGAATTATCATCGTCTTGATGGATATCACCAACGGCTAAAGTCTCATTCATGTCAATTAAGACATTATCATCAGATTGATGCTTTTTGAATTTGGATTTGGCAATCTTTGCAGCAGCTTTGGCTAGTTTTGAAGATTCTTTATCTATGGTGGTTATTTTATTGGATTTTTGTTTGGTGTCGTTGAATGATGACGATGTGGTTAACCATGGGTTAGATTCATCTACTGGTAATGGTTCTGGTTCCTTTTCTTTTCCTTTTTTGTTTGATTCTTGATTTTCTACCACTTGGTATTTCTTGGATAATCTGTTATCCAAGGATTTTGCCCTATCGTCATTAACTTCTTCCAAAACTTTCTCATTGACAGATTCGTTATCTTGAATGGCAGCACTTGGAGTGTATACTCTTCTACCTTGGTTTTTCGTTATGTTTACTGCTCCATTATCTTCTTCAAAAATATCCAAATCTCCTTCACCATTTTCCATTCTCTTTAACATTTCCAATTCTCTCTTATTTTCTTCCTTTCTTCTGGCTTCAGCATTCTTCATGAAATCCATGTTCATAACACCTTTACCCAATTTGCATCTTAATTTATCATCTTGTTCTTCATCGTCATGATCGTATTCATTAATAACAGCATCCGCGTCTTCATCGCTTTGTTCACCATCTTCAAATCCAACTTGCTTATCACGTAACCTTTCACCTTGTCTTAGCATTTCTTCTAATTCGGCTCTATTTGAAGCATCTTTCGATAACCCACTTTTAATCATCGATTTGGCCCATTTGGATTGGGTTTTATGTTTCAAACTCATTCTTTCTGTAGCACGTTTAACATCATGATCATCTTGTTCATCATCTTCGAAATCTTCACCTTCGACCAATTCTTGATTTCTTAAACGTTCACGTTTTTGAATTTTATGAAATTGTTTGGATTTAATCTTTTTAATACGTTTGGCTCTTTTTTCATCTCTAAACATCAATTCACGCATCAATCTCAATTCATTGGTTCTTTGTTTCATTTCTTCCGGTGATAATTTAGCCACTGCGATTTCTTCAAATACAGCTTCTTTAGAATCATCAACGAGGGAAGATTGAACTAAGACATCATTAATTTTTTTCTCCAAATCGGTGCTTGGTACATTATCTGCTCTGAATGTTATTGCTGAATCTTTAAAACTATCAGGTTGTTGGTTAATCAGTGGAAATTTCAACACTTCAGCTTGTCTATTTGTTTGAACAGTGTCTTTCCATTTATCTACTTCTTTTTTGGATAATTCATAGGCTGCTGCACGATCATTTCTGGTTTGGATACGTTTAGGTAATGGGATAGCGATTGATTTGGAATTTTCATCAATTAAAATCGCATCATCGTTTTCACCATCAATCATCATATCCTGCAATAATAATTGGTTTCCTCCAGTTGGTAAACTAAATTCATTTTCTTCCCTGGTTTCAATAATTAACTTCTTACGTTCTTTAGGTTGTTTGGAAAGAATTTTGGATTGTAAATTGTCAACAGTTTTGGATAAATTGACTTCATCATTTTCATCAGGACGACCAAATATGTCTTCTTCATCTTCCGATGATACTTCTTCTTCTTCTTCTTCAGAGCTTTCTTCAGAACTATCCTCATCATCATCTTCTTCGTCCTCTTCTTCTTCGCTGGATTCTGATTCCCAATTATCATTCAATACTATATCATTTTTCTTGTTACTCTTGGTTCCCATAGTTTCTTCCAAATCACGATCATCCATATCCCAAGCTTCAGACAACGTCACCAATTGTCCTTCATCAATACTATCATATCCTGTATCACTTCCTTCTTCATCACTTCCACTTTCATCATCGTCATCATCATCTCTTCTCCTGCCTTGGTGTTTCATTTTCTTCTTCTTATCCCTAATAGTCTGAGAAAATTTGGAATTCAAAACATCATAATCATCATCTGATCCCAAGGCTTCATCAGAATCAATATCTTCATCTAAATCAACTTGAATATCATCCAGTAAATATTTTCTAGCATCTAAAATCCCATCTTCGAATTCTTTATATTGGGAATTTTTCTCACTACGTTCATTCATAAATATTTCATCTTCATCATCGTCAACATCAGAGCCGGTTTTACCACTAAGTTGTCTCTCGGCAATTTGATACGCATTAAGGTATTTCTGGGCGTTCCTCTTGGTTTTTGTCTTGCCTTTACGTGCCATATTCGTTGCTCTTTTGGGGTGATGATAAAGGAGTTAAGTAGTAGGATTAGAAATTTTTTTTTTTTAGATGCGATGCGATAGCAGCACAGTCTTAGTATAGTGAAATGTGGACCCCATAATAAGTAGTAGCCTTATGGGGGTCAGTCATCAGGAGCAGCTCTTAACACCATCCGAAATTACGTCCTAGTATAGTGACTAATAGTATTACTGACAAATCCATAAATTTAAGTACTCCAGAAAGGTACAGCAAAACTACCTCAGTCATGTGCCACAAAGTCATGTGTTAAAATGTCATGTGACAGACACGTAAAATTTCAATTTTTTTTTCTTTGTTCTCCAATTAAGAAAAATATAAACAAAAAAAAAAAATTAAAAAAAAAAGATTTCCAACTCCAAAATTTCCTTAATCACATATTCCTCCAAACACAAACCATTCATAATGTCAGAATTATTCAGGCGGTACAAGCAGACTCGTGATGGAAGCGCAATAGGTACCGGTAATGATCTCTCATCATCATCAGCAATACCTCCAGTATCAAGATCAGCATCGAAATATGAAACGCCAATATACCCAACCATGACAAGTCTAGATGAATTACCAAGTTTAAGAAACAGAAATCAATCCCGGTATAAAAATAGTAATATTGATCGACTTTCCAATATTGGAACAACGAATATTCGTGGAGATAGAGATAGGGAAAGAGAAAGAGAAAGAGAAAGAGAAAGAGAAAGAGAAAGAGAAAGAGAAAGGGATAGATTATCAGGAGGACGTACATATAAAGATGTTAGATTCAGTAATGATGAACCTACTGTCAAGCCATCAAGTTCTCTTCGATTTGACAAATACCTTGAATCAAAGAACAAATTAAATTCCAATGTTAATTCAATAATGAAAGAACATAATACCAATAGTTACAGTGGGGTTTATTTTCCTAAACGAGAAGTTAAAGAAAGATTGAGATCTCCTATTAAATCATTAGGAAATCTGAATATCAGATCAGCACGAATGGGAAGTGATAGAAATAGATCATCAATGTATTCGACATTGGGGAGTACTCCAATCAGAAACAAATATCGAGTTTCCAAATCGACATCATTGTCTAGCAACAACCATAATAGGGATGATCATGAGAAACAACAATCACAATCGGGGATCATATCTAGATTGGTCAATTATTTTACACATCATGAACAAAATGGGGAAGAAAATGATGATGTAAGTGTTTTGAAAAGAACAGCTAGGAATGTATTGAATATTGATCCAGTTCAAGATGTTTTGGATCAAGGATATGAAGAAAAGTTGAGACGTGAAGCTCGAATGAAAGAAGAAGCGAAATTCAGACAGGAACAAGATCGTCTTGAGCGGACCAATCGAGAATCAATTCGAATCAGAAGACAAGAAGAAGAAAATGAAGAACAACGTTTGAGAATTGAACAAGAGAGACTTGTATTTGAAGAAAGAAAATTACAATATGAAGAACGATTAAGAATTCAAGAAGAACAATTAAGAGTTGAAAGCGAAAGAATAAAAAATGAAGCAGATAGAATTAAACAAGTTGAAAGTGAGAGTATATTACGATTAGAGAAAGAATTGAATGATTTCAGAAAGGAAAATCAGGTTTTGAAACGTGATAATGATGCCAATATTGATGAGAATTCAGAATTAAGACTGGAAATTGAACAATTACAAGAAAACCAACAGATTCTAAAACGTACTCATGATGATGAAATCGAATCGTTGGATTCAAAAAATAGAAAGCTAATGTTTGAAATTAAGAACTTGAAAGATAAACTCGAAGCTAAAAATAAGGAAAACTATACATTGAGATCGGAAATTGAAGATTTCTTAAATCTGAACTTTAAATAGAGAGCAAAATGTAGCATTAATAATAATAACACTAATTCTGTGAAAAAAAATGACGTATAATGAATATGGAAGAAGAAAAATACTTATCAAAAACTAACCTATTTATACAGCACCAAACTTTGTAGCAAATTCATCATATTTATGTAAACTTTCAGGATCAACACTAGGCTTGATATATTTCAAACTTGCTTCAAAATCCTTAAACCCAATCGGTCTAATTTCTTCAATTGGGGTACTCAAAAGATCACCTCCAAGTTCTCGAAGTGGGCCCATGGCTGCATCTTTCGCTAAAGTAGTTATATCACTTCCAGAGAAACCATCAGTTTGTTTGGTTAATTCTTCAATTTCTTCGTCGATAAGACTAGTATTTTGGAATTTCAACAATTTCTTAATTTGATTTGCTCTAGTATCATCTTCCGGTAATGGGATGTAAAGTTTTTTGGAAAATCGACGACGGGCAGCTTCATCAATACTCCATGGCATGTTTGTAGCACCCAACACCAACACTCTACTGTTGTCTTCTCCTTCTCTAGCAGCTGCTGCCGAAGATAAATCACTCCATTGTACCAAGAATTCATTTTTGATACGACGACTACTTTCAATCTCACCTTCTGCTCTTGCAGTAAGCAAGGAATCAATTTCATCCATGAAAATAATAGATGGCGCCAATTTCTTGGCTAATAAAAATAATGCTTTAACTAATTTTTCTGATTCACCAAGATATTTAGAAACCAATGAAGCTGCAGATACACTGAAAAATGTACTTTTAGATTCCGTGGCAACTGCTCTTGCCAACATGGTTTTACCAGTACCTGGTGGTCCAAATAATAACATCCCCCTCGTAGGTTCTCTCAATCCTTTGAATAAATCCGGCCGTAAAAATGGGTATACAACGGCTTCCTTAAGTGCATTCTTGGCCGTTTCCAATCCAACAATATCATCCCAATACACTTCGTTGCCTTGAACCACAATGTCACTCAAAATATGATTAGCAGCATTTTCGTCAATGCCACGAACCGATGCAATGAGTTCTTTTCGAGATTTTTCGTCGCTGAATGGATCTGCTGGTGCTGCAGATGCTGCGGCTGTGGACGAAGGTGAACCGGAACTAGAACCTGACGATCCTTCGGATTCCGGTGCTTGATCCGGCGTATTATCGTCATGGTCACCATATCCACTTAATAAATCATCCATGGTTGGACTTGCTGGAGTAATTGGTTCCAGTCTGCTTTTGGTTGGCGGCTTGACTGCTACCTTATTGCCATTTGTCTTACTCGTAGTACTAGCACCGTTGGTCCTCGGTTTGGCAGTTGCAGATTCCCCTCGTTTGGTATTTGCTGGGGCTCTGACAAAGTTATATGTGATATTTGATTTCGGCTTTGCTGTTGTCGTATTGGAAGCCGGCTTTGCAGGTGTCAGCTGTTTCATTAGTTTTTGCATATTCAATGGTTTTGGTTTGGTATAAACATATGGTTTTTTCGTTCTGGTGGATGGAACATCGGAAGTGCTTTTTGAAATGTGTTCGTTCTCAGCTACCGGCTTGTGTATTCTAGGCGGAGCAATCGCTACTCTTTCAGGATTGATGATTGGCTTAATTGATAAATCTTCCATTGAGCCAGATAAAACTTCACCATCACAATTCAAATAATCATCCAAATCGATCAAGTCAGGTCCCTCATTTGAGTAATTCGAAAAGCCTGATGATGTCCTAGAGTCGACTTTTTCCCAGTTCCCACTGTTGTTTCGACTACTGGGAGTGTAAGTATTTTGATCAAAATCTTGGAACAAATCGTCTGTTTTCAATTTAGATTTGGCTATTTTGTACTTTTGTTGAGAAGTAATTGGCTTTTGCCATGATACACTGGCTGCGCTGGATGCCTGTTTTTCTGATTTTGCTTTCAATTTAGGTTGAGGTGTATGTTGCGCACTGTATCCATTCGGACGCAATGATTTCATCATTGCCCTAGGTGCATTGGAAGTAGAAAACCCGGACGAAGAGGAACCGTTGTGTCTTAGTGAAGTTTGAACGACTTTGCCCCTAGACGGTGGTGGAGGTGGAGGTGCGGTGGATGCAGCTTCCCTATGTTTCCTGCGATTGACTTCATCTAATCGCAATTGTACGCGGATCAAATGCTTGACATTTTCATCTCTGATGCCCTTTAACTCTGATAATATGGTCTTTTCTTCAGGTCCAAGTTTGGAAGATAGTTTATCAAATAAGTCTAATTTGTATAGTAAAGAAGTGTGCAAGCTTTTCCAGCCTTTCAATGCTTCTTCGACGTTGCCTTCTTCTTCCAACGTCAAGTTCTTGATTGTTACGTTGCAACAATCTGCGTAAGTCTGTTGGAGCTCTTCCAATGTGGATAGATGAGGCGGTTTTTTTCTTGAGAACATGGATGAGTGTGATCTGATGGAATGCAAAGCGTAGCAAGGACAATAAGAAGTGCTCTTGGTTGTGGTTGTCTTGATGTTTGTTAAAGGGGTTCTTTTTTTTTCTATTTTTTTTTTCTGTCTCTGTTTCTCTCCTTTGTACAAAACAACTTATTATTATGTTGTTTGTAGTTGATGAAATTGTTTAATTGATTGTTTTTTCCTTTTGCTCTTTTTTTTTGGTGGTTGCTTTTTTTTCTTTTGCTTTGCGTTGCGGCTTGTATGGAAAAATTAAATAATCAATTCCATATCCCCATCAGTAATGATTACGTAATTTCATTTAAATATATCAAATATTCAATGTAAGTGCTCACATACAGCATATATTACGGACTGACCATTCATTGTACAATTTAGTTTTAAATTATCAAAAATCGTGGCCACTTACAGGAAGCCACTACGAGAGACGTTACTTCCAACAATAAAAAAAAAGAGTTTAAAAGGGGAAAAAAAAGTTAAGCCGCGCGAGCTTATTAAAGAGAGTATAGTTAGTGATAATGTGTAGTAATGTAGTGATATAACGGGACACTTTAAAGTTTCCAACCTTTAAAATATTCTTAATAACCACTGATTAATCTGTCCGAATAATTTATCAACAATCTACCCAAACAACATAATCAACATCCCAAAAATTCCCTTCTGACAAGTCACAAATGGAAATAGAAATCCAAGGCTTCCCTAACTTAATAGGCGAAATCATCAAATCTCAATCCATGTAAGCTGCAACAAGCTTTCAAAAAAAAAGACAAAGAAACAAGTTCTTGCCACCAATTGAGCGAAAGGCATTGGAACATTGTCTATATTTAACATAAACTGCCAAATTTCTGTAAATTCGGAGGACAACTTTCAAAGAAGAAAAAAAAAAGAAGGGGAAAAAAAAGGAAAAAAAAATTTTACATACTGTCGATGACTATTTATACTACCTGAAAGGTCGTGTGACATTGCACAATTTAGTCCAGCTTGTCTGGTTGTCGTGCAAGGGGATCGGAAATTTACCCAATTCGGAAATGACGCTTTTGTTTTCTTTTTTTGCTTGTTTTTACCAAGCCCTAATTCGAATTCGTTATTCATATCTTTTTTTTTTTTGCCAGCCGTGGCAACTCATATTTATCAACATCATCTTCAATACGTTATGGAAGTTAAAGATATCATAGTACGGATTGGAAGCATAGTGGTATTTATATTGGAAGTTTTCTTCAGAAATTCCATTACACTTATTGTCCATGCCCAAAGAACCTATCCCGAATTGACCAATATAGCATTCCTTGTGATTGGAGGCTACATATTCTACAGAGTTTTGATTAGAGCTTTTAACACATGGATGAACTTTTTGATTTGGACCATTAAGACACTTGTCGTGCTTTTCTTTGTGTTTCTTGTGTTTGTTATTTATGTACGTGGGTGGGACCAATTCATTAACCAAGATTTGCCATTATTAAAAAATACCATCAATCATGCGTGGAATTTAGGAAATCATGTTTCTACGAATGGGTTCAAATTATGGGATATCGTCAACAATATCAACAATATTAATTTGAAAGATTTTGCTAAACAGGCAGAAGAAACCATCAAGGAGAATATTGATGAACCAAATGCATATTTCGAGTATATGAATAGCAAGTTTGGCAATGAAAATGGAGATGAACCAGACTACAATGATATTCATAAAATGGTAGAGGAAGGAATTGACTATTTACAAGAGAATATTGATTTGAATGACTTGGGTGGGAAAGTGCAGGATTTCCTTAATCGTCTCCAACATTAGAGAAAGTAGATGAGACATAAAAACATTAAATATATATATATATACCTACGTATTCATTGGAGAGGCTCTTCATCTATACACTGCAATCCCCTATCTTTAACAAACATATTTGTAATTAAACAAATCGCCAACAATGGAATGGTTAAATAAAAAAAATTCCTTATTGAATTCATGTACATCTGTCTCACAACTGTCACTTGAGATTCAGTTAGAACAGAAGTATCAATTTTCGAGTAAATGTGAGTTCTCATGTAGTTTAAGTAATCAGTTGGTACAATCAGATCTGGTCCTTCGTTATTAATCTGACTGAGCAAAGTATTACTAATGATCAACGATGCAATAGCTAATCCCATAGCACCACCAAAAGATCTTATAACATTTCGACAACTGATAACCACTGCTCGTTCTGATTTCTTAGCCTGACTTTGAGCAGCAATCATCGTGGGTTGGAAAGTACAAGCTACCCCACTTCCCATTAACAACAACACAACCGTTATGACTCCATAATTGGTATTTAGATCAAATAACAATGTCAACCCACAAGCCAATGTCCATAATGAATACCCTACTATGACGACGTAAATATAATGTCCGGTAAAACTAATAATCTGACCCGATATAACTGAAACTACAGATTGGGGTATCACCAATGGTAACATTAAAATGGAAGAATGGATGGAGTCTAATCCACGGACAATCTGGTAATAATAGGCAATATAATACGTGAACCCATAATACGCCATCCCAAAGAAGAAGTTGGAACCCAAGATCAATGCCAATGATGCTCTGGTAAATAAATTCAATGGAATCATGGGTAATTCCGGAACTTTCCATTCCACAAACAAAAACCCAATAAATAACCCACCACCAATAACAAACATTGAAATAACTAATGGACTATTCCATGCATATGTGGATCCACCGCCACTTATAGGAATCAACAACAAGGTAATACTGGAACATCCAAATAACATCCCCCAATAATCCAATTTTTTAAACTGTTGAGATTTAGTAATCACCAGTTTTAATTCTTTAGTTTGAGCACTAGTATCAATATAAATAAAATTAATCACCATTACCAAAAGCACAAAGGGGCACATCATATGATAAAAATTCCTCCATGAATTATTCTCAATAAACGCCGACATAATAAACGGACCCACCGAATTGCCCAATCCAACACTAGCACCCAATATTCCTTGATATTTACCCCTCTGTCTTAAACTCACCACATCACTTAAAATCACCATACATAAACTTTGTATCCCACCACAGCTTAGCCCAGTTATAGCTCTAAATATGAAAAACTGCACTCCGGTTCCCACAAATCCACAGATCAAATCACCAAATGCTAATGTTATCAAACATGCTATTAACATAATCTTACGACCAAATATGTCGGAAAGTCGACCAAATAAGATCTGACATACGGTATTGGCTAATAATGATGCCGTGGGGGCCCAATTGATTGTGGATTCAGCATTTAAATCTTTACCTATTGTAGCTAACGCAATGGTAACACTAGTTTGATCCACAAATGAGGCAAATAATGCTAATGATAGTGAAGATAAGCAGATTATTAGTTTGCGGGTGGGGAGGATTTTATAATGGACATCACCTAGTTGATCGGATAATTGTTTTGTTTCTTCAAGTGAACTGGATTTGGACATGATTATTATAACAAATTCATTGATGATGAGAATATGAGAGATCTGATTGTATAGTGATCGAATAGGGGTATATATAATTTCTTATATGTGAATTATTATTTTGCAATTTGATGGTTTTCTTTCGGTGGAGAATTACTCCGAAATACCGATCAGAATTTCCAAAAAGGGAAATTAATCGTAAGAATGTCAAAAAAAAAACAAAAAATTATGACATTGAAAGTACATTTGCGCAAACAATAAAAAATGATGAGAGGGGAAGTAGGAAGGAATTACTGTGAAAGTGGTACCATTGGATCGATGATGAGTTACAATTATTATTTATAATTCCGAGATTTTCCGAAAAGAAATTAAATCCTCCTCCTCAATAAATTTGTAGCGAAGAAGACAACACCTTCCTGACCATTTAATTCTCCCGAAGATCTTAATGCCGTTGGGGTTTGATATCTCCGTGGCACAATAATATAGGAAAGGTGGTATTCTCCAATTATGGAAATGCTTTGTCTTCATGAATTACTAATCAATTGCAATCACTGGTTATTAAACATAGAGGCGTCTGACCAAGAGCCTTAATTGTTGCTTTCATCAGGTCATCACAAGAATAAGCATTTAATTCATCGTCTCTATAACCCAAAACTCACCAGTAATTGAATCGGAATTGGGGTTCTGTAACTTGATGTTGTGAATTCTACAGAAATAGAAGCGCAAGCGAGAAGTAGTAAAAGTAGTGTATAAGGATCCAAAATTGTCAATAGCACAATTATGTTCTATTGTAGGTGGGAGTATGGTACTATGACGATATAGACTTTAAGTATATATAGTAGTAGTTACGACTGTATTGCTGTTGTATTCTTATCTCATATCTCTTACTATTATATTGATTATATTAGTTGTATAGTTATTCTCTTAGTGTGGTAATAAAGATAGCGTATCGTATATCAAACACCTATGTAGAAAGTATAGTAAGAGATGAGAAGTATTTATAGTGAAAGATCTTACACGGACTGATGGACGTGAATGTCTAGTCGTACATATAGAGACTAGTAACACGACATTCTGCCTATAGCCTAGGATAAGCCCTAAGGGCTACAATTTCTTGCACGTGACAGTTAGTTCATTAGTTGTATTGTTAGAGGGATTGTTAGTTGATTGTATTAATTATTCTTCCAGAATATCCAATGGGAATATCAACTAGTATTTATAGTTATCATAAGATTATTTTATCTTGGACTGATACCCCGACGTAACCCGCTAGACATGTAGTATCTGGGTAGATATATTATAGTGCGTGTAAGTGAGCACAAACATCTGAGTTCGATCGCTTGAACGATATCTGATGATAAAGGTCGCGCAAGAGCATCAAACGGTGTGATTATTTTTGTTCAAATAAAAAATTTTTTTTTGAGAGAGATGAGAATTCCAATCCATGATATCTTTCTAATTAACATCTTTTTGGGCGAATATGGCTTGTTGTTGAAATGCACGCAAAGGTAATGGAAGTGTATCCATCGAGGTTTAAGTGAATTGTGTTTGAAGCGCGATTAGCTTGTCCGTGGTAATTAAAGTAAGCATTTCTAATACTATTAGCATTATTCCACTGACACTTGATTTTCAAGTGACGGTAATCTAGCATTACGATTTTTATGAATATATATTAGTTTTAAACATTGTTATACAACTCCACTGCTGTAGCTACTCCTATTTCTCTTTAAATGGTGACATTATTTAGACCAATTCCTCAAAATTTACTTGAGCCAAAGTCTTTGAATTAAAAGGGCACTTGGAAGGTAAAGACGTGTATCCACCAATTCCAAGGATATTCATCACCTCTCGCTCATGCTCCAGTATATTTCGTATCCTTTAGTATCACTCTTTCTTCTATAGTTCCTATGCTTATGAAGCCAATATACGGGTTCAAAACCCAGGTCTAGAGCCCTTACCGGGGTTCTCAGCCTAACAGCACTGTGTCTAGGTAGTGGGGCCAATGAGCATTATTAGATGGAACTTGTCCCGATTTCCGGATCTCCGTCAATATTTGATTTATTTTCCGCGTCTAGAGAGTGATGTATGGCCAAGACACACGCTTACTAATTCGAGCAACATTCATCTTTTCTGATTCAAAGCCTGTTATGGTTTAGTAGTCCTGAGCACTAATTTAATTGTTGAAGCTTTGTAGATATTTGAGCAAATTCCATAGGTTCAACCCTAGTTTAGGAAACGTGCTACAATTGCTCTATCTTACCCGTCCGAAGTGTAGAGTGAACAAGAAAGAAACCTCTTCTCGAGTTATAGTTTATTTCGATTATGACAAAGAGAAAGAAATATTTGAATTACTCCAACTAATAAACCAATTCCCGATAAAATGTATTACTAGGCTTTAGTAACGAAGAAACAACTGCACATATACCTTTGAAGAAGATCTAATGCACTGCATATTACGAGCAAGCAAACAACAAATACAGTTCGTAGAGCTGTACACTAAGAGAGTCGTATAACCTTCGACATTAAAATACCAATCTCCGTTTAGTCATAATGTTTACTAGTATATCATTGGATGCCAATGCACCGCCGTTTTAGATTGTTGCGTTTCATACGTCTCCAATTCTAACTTTATAATTCCGATCTCACATCTCACATGATGCACAACGTATTCTCAAACGAATGACTGCAAAAAAAAAAAAAAAGAAAAAAATATTGAAAACACAATTTCAACACGCGTAGGGGCTGAAACCAGTTATTGCCCACCTTGTTTAATGGAATTTGAATTTGAATTTACAGCCGTTTCAAATTTATCTAATATTGAACGGCGTTTTTTTCCATAAAAGAGAAGAAGAAAATAAATATTAGTTGTACATTAATTCACAAAAATCGAGTAGGTATGCGATATTGCCGTTGAATATTTTTGGCTAAAGCGCAAGTACCACATATCCACGAGTAAAAGTACATAGTTTGTTTCAAACTAACGAAAAAGGCCGGATACAAGAAAATACTGAATTGTGTGACTATGTATAGCTAAAGAGCTGGGTAGATCTATTTACCATTTCGTAAAGTTTCTTGGATTAACCAATTGCGATGCATTTAAGCAAAAACTAAATGTGCGATAGTTTTTTTAGTTGGTGGTTATAAATAGAACTTCATTGATACTACAGCCTAATTGTGCTACCATCGATATTGTGCAAGTACATTCTACTATTACTATTAAAGACACAAGCACCAGTAACACATGATTATGCAAATCTAAATGCTCCTTTTTTTTCCAGAGGCACCTGGATGTTGGTTTTGGACAAAAACGGATAAACACATTTCCCCCTATTCTATATTACGACTTGGTTATGCATTCTTGCAAGTACTGAATTTCTATCTGCACGTTCCATACATTCAAAGAAACCCTTGTTTGAAACTTACATAGGGTCTCCCGCCCGGACCAATGGATAACAAAGAAAATCAAGGACCAACAATGAAATTGATTGCATGATTGAAACAGCTAACCAAGAGTACTGGATTTTGATGCCTTTTTTTTCGGAACACTAGCAATTGTGGTACCCAAGACAATGTTATCCAAAATTTCAACTGCAGAATTTTTCCTTTTTTTTTGTTTCTTTCTATATATAGATGTATTTAGTATGTTCCGTGGGACACAAAACAATGGGTATATTGCATACAAATTTCACAATTTGTGCTATTTGTTTTTTACTCTAAAGGTGTTCTTTTTTCAGTGTAATTTACTTTTGGTCTTTCTACATTTAGTTGTTCTGCTTTGAAAATATTCGAAGGATACTTTAGACGAACATATTGGCTATTAACAACCGAATCTTGGCACTTCCATTACCTTTGTGGCGGTTCAGAACAATACTTGTTTTGTTATTTGTTGGGGGAGAAAAGTTATTTTATATCTTGTTTAGTTTAGCAGAATAACGGTTAAGACCGACAATTTTAGACCTCCACCCCTATAGATCTAATTTCTAATTTTAGTAATCTTCCTAAGCCTGTAACCTTTTTTTTTGATTCCGTTGGACGTATATTCAAATTTGATATTTAGACAAGGGGGAAACAAATCTCAGCTAGATGAGGATCACGGAATAATTGAATGACATTAGCTGTTTTAAATTGAAATTACAATTAGAACAATACGCGTTATCATTTTCAAAATGCACTAATTTATCGACACAATCAAAAGCTAATGCACTGTGAAGGATGTAATGACATTGTTACAATTTGTTGGGATCACGTTCCGAACCCCCCCAGTTTTATGCAGATTTCGAAACAACTAAAACTTTTTTAAAAAAAGAGCACAAAGACATACTTCCTGTTTTTGTAATTTGAAATTCACTTCGTTCACACCCTTCGGAAAATACTTTATGTTTCCATTGCATTGCTTATTTGTTTATGGGAAAGAGACGATCGGTTTGAGAGCCCTTCTGATGTATTACATTTACGTTGAAAGATGCGCAGTGGCATATTCTGTTCATAACAGATGGGTGGAGGAAGACTTCAAATTTTACATGTACTATGCAATGAGCAAGTCGATGCCTCTAATTTTTTTTTATCTTTTGCATGACCAAATTGGAATAAGACTTTTTGATACCAATGAATCGAGGTCAAGATACAGAATAGAAATCAACAATAAGAACAGAAACCTGTAAAACTGCCGATTCTCGTAGGCTACTTGGAATGTGCGTCGAGAAATCGCGGCTACACCCGAGTCTTAAATTTTAGACACAGGAACCACGGAGCTAAATATACAAGAATTTTTGAAGAAGCAACTGGTTACTATGATGACAATGATGGTGTCATGCTTTTTTTTGTTTTTTTGTTTTTACTGCAACTACATGATTTTTATCACCCCATTGCCCTTAAGTCCAACGCGCCCTCGTGGTTGTCTAGTGTAAAGGGTCATTTCATTTCGAGAAGAACCCACTCGTAGTTAAGTTCAGAAATTGCGTGCCTTATCGCCTCGAAAACCAGCTCTAGAACGGACCATTTTTTTCCTCAAAAAGGTAATGATAATGAAGGTGGCGTAGAAGTTAATTTTGACTCTGAAGCACCCTGTGCAATGATATCTCGGCCTCAGAAATTTTTAAAAAAAACCCCGCTGGCAAGTACCAGACATTCTACAAATTTAGTAAATTACTTTCCTAAATTAGACAAAATCGGCAAGTACGTAAACTAAAATTAAATATATTCTAGAAAACCACAGATTAAGGTGCATAGACAGCACAAAATAATAAAAATCGACAGTATAAACTGAGCATGAAAACTTTATTTCAGTGCAGCAGGAGCTCATAGAAAACCCATACATAATTAAATTCAAACACCACAAAATGGTGGTAAAAAAAGGAAAAAGCTTAATCTAATAATAGAATCAGGTGCTCACTTGATATTTGTGTAAAGCACGATGAAACATAAATCCATCTATTTATCCATCCAGACCATTACTAGTGGGGGAAGATGAACATTGAATTGTTGTGCGTGGACGCAGTGTTTATTGTGTTCGGTTTGGATGCGAAAACCAAAAAAAATAAAAATAAAAAATAAAAAAATTGCAAAATCAATTTTTCTACAGTTTTGTGTAAGTTTCTAGATCGTGAGAACGAAGGATGTCAGATCTATGAAGTAAGATAAATAATATGAAACAGTGTGATGAAGATGATATTAAAATTCTCCTACGAAACTGTTAATTGAATACAGCAAAAAAAAAAAAATTAAAATGAATTACATTTTCCATCTCCATTTCTTCCGCTGTGCCCCCCTTTTTTTTATATAAAATTCCGGAATAGAATAAAAAAAGAAATCTAGTGGTGGTTGAAATCACAATACGTGTACGAAAATTTACAAATATGGTTATATATATGTACACCAACACACCACTAACTTCTGATCAACAATAGACCATTCCACGTTTAACTTTCTTCTTTTTCTTCTTCTTTTTCTCTACTCCTTTCAAACGAAAGTTTATTGAAAGCGAAATGCTTTGCCGGATATATACATATTTGTACTCTTTTCTTCTTCTTCTTATTCTTCTGCATCTCCTTGTGCGTATATTTTTAATTTTTCCCAATTGGGGCGTTCCAATTTTAAAATGTACATACTCGCAAACTAAACAATTCTTAGTCCTTTTTATTTTTTTATTCATCGTAATTATTATTTTTTTCCCTTCCCTACCCTTTTGATCTTGTATCACAAACTAAATCAACCAGCCAATTGAATAAAGAGTGTTTTTCTAAGCATAGAAGAGAAGAATTGTGCCGTTCCATGGGGGTTTTTCTTTTGTGTATTTCTCTTATTGTGTCAGACCCTTCTGAGGAAGTACTGTAAATATTGCTCCTAAATTTTTTCTGATACATGGCCAGGGCATATCACTGGGAAAACGGTAATAACGGAATCGTTGAATCAAAAAGCAAAAGATAAGAGTGCAAGTGTCTTGTACAAGTTACTTGCTTTTGCTTGTTTTTTTATATGGAAAAACGCACATCTTTTCTAGACGATGAAAGCTGGAACGACCTAAATAGGAAAAAAAAAAATGAAATGGAACGCTTCCTGTAGGTGGACATGTTTTTGGGTTCACATTCCATGGACGTATGCTTAACCTGACGTCCATTCAAGAAACCTTTAAGGTTTTCTTTAAGGCAGTGGAACACATCACTTTTGGGGTGCTTTCGTACATGTGAATATGTGTGCATAATATGCGCATCTGAATGTCAAAAATTTTATTAATGAGTGCGAATTTTTACAACGAAAGAAGTTCAGCAATCATGTATCTCTATTCATAAAAGCATATGTAAAGACAAGCATGGTTATGTGCTTTCATATGTAGATGTATATATAAGAGGCGATATCAGGCAGATGTGAAAAGTAATTGAATAGACAAAGTGAAGTATACACATATGAAAAAAAAAGAAAAGCCAAAAAAAAAACGCTTGAAGTTGACGAAGGGGATCTGTTTCCAAATTTAGAACAGGGTCTGTCCCAAAAAATACTGGTTATCAGAAACATGGATAGTCAGGCTAAAGAGCATAAGAATTTTTTTAGATTAGTTATGATGATAATCATGTTGTTATGTATTGACACACATTATTTTTTTTTTCGACAATCCCGAATGTCGAAAAGCAATAGGTATGTGACTATTATTAGCGGGTAATATGCCTCCGATGATCCTTCCGCACGGGAGTGTAATGGGAACCCTAGCAGAAGAATGTCATGTTACGAATTGTATCGTTAGTTGTTAATTAAGAACCTTCCCAAAAAAGTAAGGCGAAAGAAATGAAATGGTGGGTGTGGTTGTGCTTTCCACTGTTGTCAATCCGACAATACTGGACACACTGCTTCTGTGCCAAGCTGAATTATGTAATGCAGTGTCCTACAACTACACTTAAAGTTATGTTAAAATTACACAAACAAAGAAAGTCTAAAAAAGCTTAACCTCAGGTCATCGGGATGAAGCAGTTTTTACTAAAGCGCATGTTACACAAAACAGAAGGAAAAAATCGACACTGGTTGGATTGTCGCAAATATTTATGAGGGGGGGAAGGAGAAGAGAAGATAGACAATCAATTATCTCACAACCAACCCATTTTTGAACAGATAAGTATTTTGTAACAGTATAAATGATAAATAGATTGACAAAAAAAGAGAAAACTTGAAATAAAATCAGCTAAATAAGCTAGCACCGCCTCCGAAATTGTATTTCTTTTTAATGGCATTATGTTGTGCCCACGACGAACAAATTAGCAAATTTGCTATTTCGTAATTACCCAACCAACAATCACCTCACCAAAGCAGGTGAAAGGAGAAGGGCAAGTATTGTACGATTTCCAAACAGCATGTTCCTTTCAATACATGTACCCTTTAATGAAAGAGACGGTAAGCAGGAAGCGATAGAACAACAGTCTAGATTTTCTTTTTGACAAAACCTAAAACCTGAACGGAGTACTTTCGGACCAAATATTACAAAGCTATCGACATACATTTGTATTTTTTTCTTGAAAAAGACAATAGAGGAAATGAAAAACTTTTCCTGATGTATCTACTATTGCATATATCGAGTGAGAGAGTTCCGGATAATCGAATACGCTTTGCGCTATTTTTTTTGCCTCTTATGGAAGAAGAATATAACCATTACTTTTTGGTGCAGTTCAGCGTATACTACAACTGAGATATAGCGTTCCCTTGAAAATCCAAACGCCTCAAGCGGATTGAAAATAAATAGAATGATATCGACTTTGTCATTTTTCTGGACCAAAGTTTCGATAAATCCCACGTAGAGGTTCGGAAGTTAAATAATCAAAACATCTGTAAGGGAAGTATTAACCGATATAATTACAACTAGATACATCTCACAGGCTCCTGTTAAACAAGTAATTGAAAGATATTTCAAACTAATAAACTTTGTGGTATTCAGATAGTCTTCAGAGATCTGAGTAACGGGTTGCACGGTAGTGCAATGCTTTTTATTTGAGGACGTCTTGTACATTCAGTCCATATTCGTAATGAAATAAATCAATCTTCTCCTTTCATGTCTTGTGCTCTTTCTGCATGAATCAAGGGAACATAACTCTGAAGACATAACGTGATCAACTGCCCAAACGGAATATTGAATTTGACCATATTCAGTTAATCAAGAAATTAGGAACAAGAGAATTTATTGAGATTTATACTTTCAATTATTATTTACAAACGCCACAAGCCCATACCGGACATACCGTTTATGTATGGTTCGCAAAACCTAATTCATCAATAATATCAAATAAAGTTAAAAAAGAAATAATTTACACATTGGCTAACAAAGGTAGATAACAAAAAACGTAGAATCAATTTGGGAAAAAGGAGTTAGGCGACGGGTAGTTAGACGGGTACTGGTACACACTGACGATTGTATGTATACACACATGGTATGAATTATCGCTATTGTGACTAATCTTGCCTTTCTATGTTCTAGCAATTGTTGGTACTGTTTGTCGTGGCAATTTTTGTTTTCGCACCAATTTGCAATTTTGATTCGGAGGTGCCGCATGTATCCCTCGCGGCACCACACCACAACTCCAATCGATCTGGATCATCTCGAGGGCGCAAGGCAAAAAAAAAAGAAAGAAAAAAGGGGAACCGGTGGATTAAGGAACGATAGGGGGGAAAATACAATTAAGCAAGGGGATCACATACAAGTGCAACTGAAACTTCAAACAAAATTTTATACCCAGATTATTATTGGAACCTTGAGGTTATGGTAATGTGCAAGATTTCTAAAATTACTACTGCGAGAATTGGAGAGAGCAGCCAAACGCCGGGTCAATCTGAGCCCCCCTCTAAACTAACATATACATCGAATATATGATATTAAATGCACTTGTTTTGTCGTAGATTATGGTGTACAATCAAAAAGAAGGCGTTACAAACATGACCACGCCTTCATTATTGACATGCCCACGTTCGCATCCGCGACCCTGTCATATTGGTTATGCGATTTGAAGTTGTTATATTATTCCGATAATTTCTCCTGCTAGCACAAAGATAATTTTTTTTTTTCAACTTGTGATTGCTAATATTTGTTTGCTTCGGATCAAACCCACCATAGTGACACCAGACATGGGCATCTCCGTCTTTCTCATCTCTCATAGAATGCCCACTTGAAGCCAACTTGGAAAAGTTAAAGAAAAAAAAAGAAAAAGAAATTGATGATGAAACAAAGGAAAATCATTAACGGAAGTTGATATCTCTTATTTTGTACGACTCTTTGTAATACGGATTAAGTTTCATGCGATAATTGTAGCACGACCAGTTCCGTATAAGTATTGCATGCTTGTTTAATTCCCTGGCTAATAAGAAGGCAAAATTAATACTAGTAACAAAAAGAATGATCAACAATAAATCTAGAATCAATGCGTCTGGGGTTCTAAAAAATTTGGGGAATGTAATCCACAAAATTGGAAAAAGTCAGGACACATACCAAGTCGAGCTAATGGATTTGCAGTACACTTAACGAGTCAGGAGTTCACATATTAAGTGCTTATGCTTGGCGGGACGTTCCGAAGTTGGAGAGACCCTGTTCAACACGAAGTTGGATGTAAGAGGTGTCTGAAAACTACCGTCTTATATTAGGCAGCTATTTGAAGTACATGTTGTAGTGGATAGCTCACCTTTGATTAAGCAAGAACAAAAAAGGAAACCTAGCAATGAACGGAGGAGGAGATAAGATGAAAATCAAGGCGTTTGGTAGCCAAAGAAAAAACCGTTGTACATAAATCCCAGGTTTTGATTATTGTCCTACTAATACGAAGCGGCACCAAAATTAGGGAAATAACTAACCAATACAAAATCAAGGAATCACGAAACATCCCAATATAATATTTTCAATGCAAAGAGAAGAGAAGAGAAGACAAGCAAGGGAAATTGACTATCTTAAACTGACTAGCCATTTACTGCGCTGGAAGATGCGTGTTTGAAACAATGGTATACGTATAATCTAACATCGAAACAAAGAATGCCGTATCTAATTCTCAAACAATTTTAGTACCGCAGTTGTACTAAATCCAGTCATTACTGGATCCCAAAGTTTCGGACATTGAAAATACCAGCCAATGACCAATTATCGGCGAAATACACTATGGTCATATCTGATACAACCCACATATGTCAACTATTATTGTTCTAGAAGCCCTTCATGACTACATTCTTATTCGTCTTCCCAAAACCATGACCTGATATTCATGTATCTAGTACTAAAAGAGGAACACCCGTGTAGGTGAGAGTGAATGATTAATTAGCAATCGACATTACAACTAAAAAAGATGGTATTGTTAGTCCAACAATAAATATCGGCCAAAGCGAAAAAAAAATAATATACAGAATATAAAATAAAATATAATAATAAGAACAAAAAAAAAAAATTTATACTTTACATGCCGTTAGTAAGATAGGGTTAGTATCATTTGGAAGTCACAAAGGGAACAAGGCTTCTAAATAGTTTTTTTTGAAATCTCAGGTTCCAACACTAAAAAATTTTCTTGCTTTTATGTTTTGTGTATTATGGTTTGTGTTTTGTGTTACCTGTGAAACATCCTGAGCACCAAATATAGAACAAGATACATATTAAGACCATATGCTTATTGTGTACGCTTTTTTGATTTACAAAATGAAAGGTGAATTGGCACAGAATTTAGAATATGCACAAAATCAAGTATTAGTAAATGTGTTACAAAAACATCATACCTGTAGCCATGATAAAACCAAATATTCTACTTTTACAAGATATACAAAAAAAAAAAATTGGTGTAAATTTAGTACCTTATACATTTAGTTAATACATGAAGTTCTTTTTCCCTTTTCTTTTTTACTATTGTACTTACTCAATGTGGTTTCCAATTTTTTGAACTATAAATATAACGACATATAACCCTGTGAAACCTGATTCTCGAATATTTTTTATTTCCCTCTTCTTGTATCATCTAATATTTATCTAACTATACGAAGTTCGTTTTTTCTAAAGCTCAACGTATATATTTTTGCACCCACACTCATAACAAATAATAGTAATATTCACACAACACAAGTTCTTAATTTTCTTATTTTTTAATATTTTAGAAATCCTTTTTTTTTGCAACTTTTAGATATGGCTACTACTTTAATGAGAACTGGAAACATGTATGAACCGTCATCAACTCCATCATCTTCAGGATCATCATTCACAATACCACCAATTATCATGAGCAATAGCAATCGCAATAGCATCAGCAGCTCTTCAGCACACCCTATCATACATTCAATACATTCCAGCTCCGCTTCCTCCTCACCTAATCAACTTATTCCTTCTGTTCATCATATTCAACAATCCATAAACTTGCAACCAATTAAGCTACCCAGTCCAATTGATGAAAATGTCAAGCTGTTAGTATCTCCAAATGAAAGAATTGGTCTTACTCCTCCTGTCAGTTTCGGTAAGTCGTATCATTACTCATCTAGCACTCCAATTGTGCAACATCAACCTCAACCTCCAAGACCAGGAGTATTGATTAATTCGTCACCCACCATCCATCCATCAGCCGCTCCTGCACCGCCTCCAAATGCTAGCAATTTACCACCTGTGAATACCAAGTCTCCATCAACTAGAATATTAGCACCTATGCAAATTCCACAACCACAACAATCACAACAACCTCAACCACAGCCACAACAGTCAATACAAAGCCCACCACAACCTGTGCCATCCTATCCATCAAACCAATATGTATACGTGCAGCAACAACAACAACAACAAACTAACCAACAACAGTTCCCTCCTGCACAATATGTATATTACCAACAACCTCAACAACAACAAGCACAACAACCTCAACAACAAGCACAACAACAATACATGATCCAACAGTCCAACCCATACTATCAACAAGTGAGATACCAACATCAACAACTCCAGCAAGTCCATCAAGGAATAATGCCTACTATTGCCTCAGGAGCTACTATTCGTCGCAAATCAAAACAAAGTACGACGTGGTCTCCCAAAGAGGACAAGTTGTTACGGGAATTGAAAGAGGTACAGAGGTTAGGATGGAGAGAAATATCTACTTTCTTTAACGATAGAACACCAAATGCTTGTCAATTCAGATGGAGAAGAATTATTAGTAGTGTGACGGGAAACACATCGACGGTTAATGTCACCAGAAGTAATTTACATCACAGTAGTAGTACTGGACTCCGCAGTGGTGGTGTTGGAGGAGGAGGAGATATGGGAAAGAACCCAGGAAAGGGTAGTGGTCATTCTATAAATTTCTTACTTAATTAAATATAGGCGTTTGATTTTTTTGTTACTTCTTTAATGTATATTACAAAGTGAAGTGGCAGTTTAAAACAAAAACAAAGTAATTAGAATAAAACTAGCTTGGATAGTCTAGATCGTTGTTATACGTCAGTTTTATATACAAGGCGGGTTGTACAGTCCCATGTTAGGTAAATCGATGGTGTGCATGGTTGCCTAGCCCCCAACCGTGTTTGATATCAATTCTATTTTTGTATGTAACACTGTAAATCATCGATCGTTGGATATGCTTCTTTGAGCCAAATCCAGCTAGACTTTTTTTTTGTTTATTCGTTTCATTATATTTTTACGGGGAAAGATGACAAAGGCGGATATTGAATCCCATTTCATGTTGTTTTTGGAAGTGAAAATCGGTCGAGGTGGCTGAAACAAACCCCAGAGATGGGTGTTTACCGTAGTTCTTTCAACACAAAGCAAATAACAAACTAAAAACAAATGATAGTAACAAGGTGGTGGTTCGACACAGGTTTCATCTTGAAGGCAGAATCAACTTCTATTATTATCCATATTTTTTTGTGAACTCAACGTGTGCTAAAACTCGGATACGAGAAATAATGATATAATAAATCAAAACATTCTATGACATACGTATGGAAGACCTTTGCTTCTTTGTGTCACATCACATCACGTTGTAAATATAATTATAATTTCAGGTTTCTACAGCTGACGAAGAGTTCCAAAAAGAATCTTCTCAATTGAAAATTTCATGTTGGAAGTTCGTTTCATTTTTGTATTTATTTTTTAAAACCGAATGAAGAGAAAAATACCCCTCTAACCCCCTCCACCACTGATTAGTGAGTCTTCCACTCTTCGAACTTGCTCTTCTCCTGCCCTTCGCCGGTTTACTGCGGAGCTCTTACATATTAAGCAATATTACGTTTACCTAATTTAGTACCGCAAATGACCATTGCTGTATTGTCCTTTTATTTTATGTTTTTTTTTTTGAACACATCGTCTGGTCAGTTGCTTCCAACCAAAAGGTGCAAAAATAAATAACAGAGAAAGAAATGATCTTTTCTGTTCTTGTATCTTTTATTTTGCTTTTCCCTCATCGTGAAATGTTTGAAAATGGCCCATCGAAGTATTAATTCTAGATTCTTAATTTCAAAAGAATGTTTGTGATGATCATGAAATAACATAAGAGAAAACTTAAACTATTTTTAATCTATCGGGAAGGTTTTGTTGGCAGTTGTGTACCTAAGGTACACCTCAATTATGAAACATCGATCAACAATATCGTTGATCGTTTCTTTTTCTTTTTAATTTTTTATTTTTTGCAAGTTTCTACACTTTATTTTTTTGGCTGTTCGATTCTCCTGCTTAACGGGGTTGTTCACAAAATGTGCAATGCAGAAAGGGGGTCGTATGTAATTTATTGAAGCAAGGGAAGAAATGTGTTGCCTTCGTGTTTTCCCTGCCATTACGATACTGGTTCTGAATGTTCGTGAGAGTGCGTGTGATAGTTGTGTGTGTTTGATTGTTTCATGTTTCATTAAGCGATCAACCAGCAAGTCAAAACACTCGAAAGAGAATTTAACTTGCATGAAGACTAAATCATGAAGAGGTCAGGAAACAATACGTGAAACTATAAAGGTCAATGAGAAAACAAAGTAAGGAGGAAAACTCAAAACCACGCTGAACCACATGACCATTCCCATGTGAAACAACATCATCATTCTGTTGTAAAAGAACCAGA
This sequence comes from Candida labiduridarum, assembly GCA_030572435.1. Classification (NCBI taxonomy): domain Eukaryota; kingdom Fungi; phylum Ascomycota; class Pichiomycetes; order Serinales; family Debaryomycetaceae; genus Candida; species Candida labiduridarum. The sequence goes on from JAJLZW010000016.1 coordinate 34,567, forward strand.
GGAAAGAGCAATTTCTAGTCATTCACCTCGTTAAAACCCGTAAACATGTCTTCAGAGAATAACCAACGTATTATCTGGTAAAACACTTTTAGATCATACATGAACATAAATTCCACAAACCTTTCCTTTTTTTTTGGCTTGAGAGAATACAACACATTGCATGAAAAGTGTAGTATCGCTACTTTGCGGTTGTTTTAAACCAGAATCGTTTATTTGATTTTAGCTTTTGCCTATTATTAAACCCAAAAGATTGTCGGGATGCTGATGATGAGCTATTTGTTCTCCGTCGGTCTTTTTTTTTTTTTGCTTTTTTTAGTATTAGTATAGAATGTAAGGTACTAAAGTGTACACATATAATCTCCTTACTCAAGATAAATCTAGACCGTCGATGGACTTGGTAGACAATATCTCCCGGTTATGAGATCCCGCGCATGTTGTTGCCTCCTTTTTTAGTACCTCTTTTTAGGGTAACTAACGAGTATCAAACTTTTCAAGAGAAAACCGGAAGATCTACAACTGATCCGACTTGTGCAAGAGGAATCTTTTTGCAAAAAATTACGTAAAATGCTAATCGTTAATTGTAGCAGTGTTTTCAAGTGTCGACTTAGGGTTTTGACCATTTAGGTTGTAACTACAACAGATCAAGTCAAAAGGTTATTCACTTTGATCCAACAATCACAAATTGTTGTGTCAAGGCTAACACAAAAGAACAACAACATGGACTAACGACCCCATCACAGGGTTTTCTTTTGTTCACTAGTTTGCTTGTTTGTTTCAAGGTATATAGTGCCACAAAAAAAAACCCACTTGTTCTTGTTTTGACTTTGGTTTTGCTCTGTTTAGTTTGGCTATTTTCGTAAATTAGCTTTTCAATGTTTTTCAATTCCACGTCATCATATCTCTTTCTTTCATTGATGTTTCAATACTGGCAAATCAAACAATGATATTGCTTGTTTTCAAATTCATAATATCAAACCGTCGTCTACGAAAAAGATGTATTTTGAGAGATTCTAGAATCTCTGGACGTTTTGAATTGCAATTGTAATATTTATTGTTGTTAATTTTAGTTTTATGCATAGGTCACGATCCACGTCATTTTAATTGTATTGCAGATAACAACCAAAAAACTATTCCTGTACTATGTGTTAAACCTAAAATGTATTGCCAAGAAGACAGGGGCGGGTAAACAGGCCCGAACAAAAAAAAAAATAAAAAGGTTCCTGGACATTGCTGAAATCAGGAATGTTAGGTGGTGGGGTCTTGGAATAGAACCCAAGTTGTATTTACAATATGTTATGGCTAAAATTCAGAATGATCCAAAGTGATAGTTGTATACTGAATGCCAGTATGTGGCGTCAGACGGAGATATTAAGTACTTTTTGGTTGCGCTAACCTCCTAACAATAGTATTATAACCAATATTGAATAAAGTTTAGCGATATCACAGGGTTAAACGTAACCTTGAGTATTATTTCTTAGTTCCTCCCAACCTCATCAAGCTCCCACTACCAACACCCAATAACCATCATCATAATCATGCCACAAACCCTCTGAATCCTGAGATTCCTTGTCCTTTATTTGTTTCTTTATCGTCCCTCCCCTTTTTTTGCTATAAACTATGCTTTGCAATAAGCGCCATCCCCCGTCTTCTTTTTGTCTCCCTATATAAAGTTCTGCTCATCGTCATCGTCCTCATCGTCATCGCCATCACGTGCACCACGCAAAATATTAATTTTTTAAGAAATTTTGCATTTCAGGAACACATACATGTGAATGTTACACAAAAATCACAGGATATGAAATCACTTTTCTTTTTGGTTGAAGTAACAACTGCTAATATATATGTCTAATCTATGCTTAATTTATTTGTAAGTAGCTGCCCATGAGGCGGGGTTGTTGATAAGAAGAGCAACGATGTTCAACCGGGACTTCGGAATGTGTTTAAATTAAATGATCCACTAATTAATTAATTAATTGATTATTGGGACAAATGGAGAAAATGAGATAGGGGATAGTTGTAAGGTAGACCAGAAATGAGAATATTAGTCATATGAGTAATCAAGAGAATTCAATAAATTGATTAAAGAATGCCAATTTGTGTATTTCAAGAATAAATAAAGGATTAAGGGGGTCCGCAATTTTTGCTATTTGTTTGAGCTTGCTATTGAGATTTTCTTTTGTTGGGAATGAAAAACGGCTATTTATTAATTTCACTTTACCCCTTGCAATTGTGATTTGGCAAACGTAAATTGCAGAATGATATCATCACTCCTGTCTCCTGCTTGTCTTGCTTTTTTTCCTAGCCGTAAATGCAATCTTCAGTGTCGCCTATTCTTGTGTCGAAAAACTTGGTTAATATGCGCTGGGCCAACCATGTGCGTCTTTTCTGAAAATACAGAAGTGCGACATTCCGAAAAACCTGGAATAGACAATGCATGGTTGGAATGATCAATGAGCAATATCACCAACTTCTTCTTACATGTTATGCGTCTATCCCCTTACGAAATTTTAGACAAAACACATTTTACCAATCTTTGCTTTGCCATGTTTAATGTTAGACAATTTGCTTTCACAATAGACCAGATTTATACTTGTCGGTTGTGTCTTCCGCTCCAGCAATAAAGAAATCCGGTTTGTTTCTTTCCTTTGTCATTAGCTGTATGAAATTATAATTTGCGTGAAGATTGTTGATCACATCGCCAGGATTTTCGGTTATTTCTCGATCTACAATCACAATACATTTTTAATTCCGTATATTTTCATTTATGGTATTCTCCGTGGTACTGCTCTCTACCTGCCCATTAAGAATACACCTATTGTAACAATTTTGTAATTTCTTTTGGTAAACAGAATACGGGATCTATTTCTGTAAACCCATATTTCTCACTATCAATCAATGACAACCCAGCAATAGAAAAACATGTATGATAAACATCAGTTTGGTTATCAGGACGGTCACTGAACCCACCCTCTTCTAAATCCTGACAGCTCAATATGAAGTGTTCCAATTTTTCCAAATCAACCTGTTCTTTATTACCTACCATTGCCAAAGTCGAAAGAACCCACCAACTATAACAGACATCTGGTAGTTTTTCAGGACGTCCATTGAATCCACCAGATGGGAATACCTGTCTTTCAATTAACCAATTGATTAGCTTAGCTTTATCTTTATCATTCATAAGATGCAAGTTTCCTGTTAGTGCCAAAGCCCCTATACAGGTAAATGCTTGAGCTGCATGACTTTCAGCTCCTGGAACTAATCCAAACCCACCATCGAAATTAAAACATTTTAGAATAAAGTTACTGGCAGAATCTCCAATTTCTTTGGTTAATGATTTTAACAAAAATAATGAATACACCGCAGTGTACACAAATCGAGTATCCACTTCTCCATATTTATCACCTTGAAAACTTCCATTTGGCAATTGTAATCCCGTTATAAATTGAACTAATTTTTCCTTTTTGGATTGCGGTAAGATGTTGGTTAATTTGGGATCATATATAGTCAACACTTGTAATGCAGATAACGTCGATAAGATATGTCCATCATGTTTAGGGAATGATCCAAAAGCACCGGATTTTTCATCCCAGCATGAAAATACATAATCTATGACTTCGGATTTTGGCAATGCTTGCAATTCATTCATGGTTATTAATGCTGTGATCCCCCAATACAATCCGTTCATTCGTAAATGTTCACTTAGCCAGTATTCAAAGGAACGATGTGATTCCTGTTCTATGATGTAATTGACATGCTTGGATTTGGCAAATGGAATGGGATTAGACATGGTTAAGTAGATGACAATGATGACAACTTTGCTTGTTATTTCATCTGGTTGTATCCACTATTTTTTTTGTCGTCTCACTCGCTTTGTCCTAATACCGACAAAGTGGTATTCGCACTATCAATCAAATAGTATGGAACAAGCATTGGGCCCTGGAAATTTTAAAACGAGGAAAACAAGAGGGGTTACAAACAGTTGATATCTTGAGTGGTCTGTTATACGTATAGAGATAGGGTGCATATGTACACGTATTGAAACTATGCAAGATTATCTACTCACCTATTCATGTATTTGGATGTTGTAGAACAAGCGATGTTCACTTACTCTACGCTGACTTACATTAAGATAGTCCGAAAAACGGCTTGTACAGAATAAATAAGCTGACACCTACCCTAAAGTAATTGTTGTACGGTCAGGGGTTCTTTGGTGAACGAACTCAGATATGGATATTAGACCAGTTTGAAAGAACATGTTTTCGTTGCCGGGAAATACTCCATATAACCAAATTGATTGACATCTTGGGAAGCAACATTAACAACTTTACAACCATTATAGGTGACATCAAATTGTGGGAAACTGCTATCATGCAATACAACCATAGTCGGTGCTGGTTCAAGACGGAAGCAGTGATCGTACTCCAAATTCACTACTCTCAATCCTTGTCCCGTGGCAAGATAACCTTGATCAAGGATTGTCTTGACAAGCTTTCTAGCTTGTTTGGTTTTCAAACTTAGATTTTGATCTGCTTTTCTTTCTTCAATAGTGCCAAAACAAAGATCCCCTTTTCGTAATTGCAGCATTACTTGATCTTTCATAATTATTATTTCTTGACTTAAATATGCAATGGTGGTTGGGTTTTGCGTGAGAATTGTATTCAGCAGTCTTGGACGATTCAAAATTTCAAGTGGCATACTTCCATTCAGCACCAAATCGCCTGCCATGACAATAATTTTCAGTTTGGAAAATAAGTTAGGATATAATTTATCCAAACTTTGCCTGAAAAAATCCTTATTAGTAGTTGGTGATGTTCCTGTACATATCACAGCTATTGGAGCGTTATCTTCATACTCGATGATAGAATTTTCTAATTTTTGCAAAAACATCTTCAACACATCAGGATTCGAGGAATTTCCCAGGGCAAACACAAATTTTCTATGAGGTGATTCAGACTCTTTTTCAACTAACATTCTCCTATATTTTTTGGTAATCTTTGTTGTCTTTTCACCGGTAACTGGAGAAAATTGTCTATGGATACCCAAAAAGTCCAAATGTCCATAATATTCCAAACTCTTCTCCCTTCTTTCACTTGGAGGATGACCGATATTACTAACATAAAAGCATCCACCCATGTAGTTTGAATCTTGGTTGGAAGATCCCCCGCTTGCCGAATAGATCCCTTCCACTAACAAATACATCCCTAGACAATAAAAGGAACCTGGCGATTTAAACGTTTGCGATAAATTCAATTCGATATAATCAGTTTCATCTTCTAAAACAAAGTCGCCATTGGAATCTTTACTGAGTAATCCAAACAACAAGAACTTCTGTCCATCTCGTCCTAACATATTCTTTATCAATGAAATTTCGTGACTGGGTTTCTCTCCCGATCTCATGGAATATAACGCTGATATACTCATGGTTGGGGCCTTTTGGAAATTTTCATTCCTTGATAATCGATCGCGGATCAAACTATATCGATTATTAAATGAATTAACTTTGACGGGTAAATTATTCTGTAATCTGGACAACAATGAATTATCCCCTTTGTCTTTGTAGTATATGTCAAATTGTTTTCTGTTTCTATCAAACACACTTTTGGGTTGGTCCTTTGGTGATAGTACTTTGAAATAATCTTTCCAATCTATTTCATCTTCAATGATGTCATTTTCAACTTGTGGACTGTCGACAATTGTATCAGTTCTATGTGCCTTGGCAATTTCATTAGAAGTATCTTTATTCTTCTTTGAATTCAAGTCTTTGACTATCTGTTTCAAGCCATCTGCATCAATAAACAAACCCCTATCTTCGATTTTCCAGATTTTGGCAATCTCTTCAAGATACTGTTGTGATCGAACACTTTTCCAATCAGTGCCGAATTTATAACTAATGATTTCTGTCAATACAGTCAATGCTTCACTGTTGAAATTCAACCCATGTTTCTTGGAAAGTATTCTAAATGCAATAGGACGTAAATTGGAAGGCCCTAGTTTAATGGGCAAGGATGTAGCTGTTGTGTCCATGATAATGATGTGGCGTATTGGTTGATGAACCTGATATGGAAAATCATCAATAAAAAAAAAAATATCGAACACATCGAGAGACGCGTTTTTTTTGATGTATTCCGCTTATGTGGCTACCATTTGAAAGTTTAAACGGGTCTTGGTTAGTGTCGCACATACAGAGAGTTACATACCGAATACAAGTTGAACGATGTAACTGTGGCAGCTGGGCAATCAAAACACTCATAAACAAGTGGCAAGAATAACCGCAAGTGATTACCTTCATCATACGGTATTAATTAGAACAAACTCCGAGTGAACCTTGTAGTGAGGATCACATATTCTTGTAGTTTCTTGTAGAACACTTAAAAAATGGAAAGGACTGGAGAAATATACTAATTGTGTGGTACGTTGCCTCTCGTGCTGGATCATTGCCAACACAGTCTCTAAGCGTGTTGTTTTGCTAGACTTATACCACCATCTTCTACATTCCTTGCCAACTCCGAAACAACGTTTTGGGCTGCACACTTGGGCTTATCTGTATACCAGATTCACACAAAATTGGTCGTGTACAGAATGGTAACCACTATACAATCATTTTACATTTACTTCAGATGAGTGCGACAAAATTATTCGGACTATTTGTAAAAAAAAGATCGTACTAATGCGGTCAAAATTATTAGTACCAATGCGCACTAAATATTCATAATACGTGACCAAATAATTTCACACCAAAAATGCATGACATATGGTATGATCAATTGATGTCACGTGGTACCAACAGAATTTATCTAATACTATGAATTTAATATTTTGTCTCTGGTAACATGTGACATTTTGTCATGTGACTTTCCTTTTGTGGTGCATTTCCTAATTAAGAAATGAGTACAGTCTTTTTACTTTTTTTTCATACGAGTGATCATTAATTTTTATACTAGTGCGCCAGAATTATTTGTACCAACTCTAGTAAATAATTTAATACCAGTGCGTCAAAATTATATATACCAATGGAAAATATATTTTAATACCAGTGCTCACTAATTGTTCAAACCAATTTTGGCTGTTATTTGGTATGAAAATTAAGGGTCACGTGTTATGAATAATTTTGTCGCATACGTATGAACAATATTGTCCGCCTTAGTATGAACATTTTTCTACAAGTACTATGAATAATTTTGTCTTCCATGTATGAATAATTTTAGCGCGCTAGTTTGAAATAAAAATAAAAAGACTGTATTTTACTCAACAGTACTTAAAGAATAGTTTTTCCCTCAAGAATTTATGTAGTTAGTTTAGAAACCAGAGATTTTATTATACATATATCTATCTAAATTAACAACTTTGTCAAGTAGGGATAATTTAGTCGCACTAGTACGAACAATAATCTTTCATTTAGTGTGAACAGAAAATAAAGACACTGTATAGCACCAAAATTTCAATACTTTCCAAGAAATAAACCTTGTTATCCTTTCGATCGTACCATCCTAAATTAATGCAACATGTTGAATGCTCGTCTTATTGACCTCTTCTCATTTAGAATTCTGTGCGCATTTGTCGGAACCGTTTCGTCTCCCCGTAGCGCCGCGAAATTCGCTCTACCTGAAATATGATGCAAACCTGCGGGAAACAAAAGTGCGGTGCCGATTTCCGTGGGAAAGCAAAGATTCCATTGGATGTAGAGCCATATGTACATGAAATTTTTCGCTAAGATGGTCATTAATTAAATTCAGATAGTTAGACATATAGATAAGATATCAATCATGGTTTCCCACTTCGGTCCGAAACCGTTTAAAGAGAGATGAAAACGAGATAAGTATCGCAGTATGGATAGTATCATCTTTCGGTATTAAAAAATTTGAAACAGCAAACCTTGGACCACGAATATGAGCAAAATAATATCTCAAGCAGATTCCCTCTTCAGACAGACCACCCCCTCCCCCTCTGCCAAATCAAAAATAAGCATTAACTAAAGGTATGCCCCAAGGTATATTGCTTTTTCATGTGGGGCTAGGGGTGGGGGTGGCAGTCGTTCTAAATAAGTGTTACTTGGATGTTGAAGAAGAAGAAAAAGAACAATCGCCCTGAAAACGCACACAAAATATTGGCCGGAAATGGTTTTGTTAATTGTTCCACCAAAACGCCGTTTCCAACAATAATATTAAAAACAATGAAATTACCAAAAATTTATGCAGCAAGCGAATCCTAATTGCCTCCAATTTTCTGTTAAGAATAACATGATAACTCAAATTGGTTAATACAAGAGATAGATTACACAAAACACTTTCAGATGAGGTTGTGAACACCAATCATGAACGTTTGCAATAGAGATAAACAACCAAGCTTTTTGGACGACAATAGCTATTCAACTGTCATCTATCCTTAGGGCATTTAAGAATGTAATTCTTATTGTAGTGGTGGGTTTGTTCAATAGAATGCCCATCGTGTGGGTTCGTGTGCTACGGCAAAGTTTTTCCGAAATGCGATGTCCGGATAGTTGTAGTGGGGGAACAGGGGCAGAAGGAGCAGAAGGGACAGAAGTGGTCACGCCGCCCCACCTCGCACCAGAGAAGTCAAAAACCCACGGCGTAAAAATTTTTCTTTTCTTTCTATTTCTTTCTTTTTTTATTTTTTTTTTTTTATCTTTTGTTGCTACAAGCTTTGTGGTTCTCCGAACAATGTACAAAAAAAGACGTTTCTTTTGATCTTTTTTTTTTTTTTTGTTACCTGCAAATTCGCCCTATCACTTCGGAGCTGTAGTTTCAGTAGTTTATGGCATTACCTTTTTTTGCAATATTTTTCTTGTATAAATACCCTGAAACTTTTCCCCAGATTATTGTAATGCCCTACTAGTAAATCAAAGTATCTAATTCTACTTCCAGGGATACATATCTTTTATTTTTGGTTGAGTTTTATCTACGTTTGCTATTCATATTCATAACTATTCATTTTTCATTCAGTTGAGTTAACAGTCCACTTGTTATCATCACATCTTTCTTTTTTTTTTTTTAACATTGTTATTCACTTGAGTTCTCATCTATTCGTTTATTTATTGCAACCATGTCTGTTGAGAAAGGGCCAGTAGCCAACAAAGTCGAAGTCGTCAATCTGGACGAGCTTTTCGCCGCCAGTATATCATCTACCTCATCGTCTTCATCGTCCTCGAAACAAGGGTTTGTTCACAACTTTCTTGATTCCTTCAAACGAGGCTCAGGTAAAAGTTCCACTGAAAGTAAAGTCCAAAGCATATCAAAAATGGAATTGCGAATCATGTCTTTGTCCACCGGTTTGGGAACAGGTTTGCTTGTTGCTTCCGGTAGTAAATTACGTCAAGCCGGTCCATTGGGAATGTTGATTGCATTTTTCTGTACTGGTATCATTATGCTTACGCCTACTGTCAATTCTGTTAGTGAGTTGGCCATTGCTTATCCTGGTCTTCCTGGTGGGTTCCAATCATATTATGCAAAATTTGTTGATGAAAGTTTGGGTTTTGCTATAGGATGGAACTATGGTGTTCAATGGATGTGTGTGTTGGCTTTGGAATTGGTGACTGCTGCCATGACCATTTCTTTCTGGACTACTACAATTAATCCTGATGTGTTTGTGGCTATTTTCTTTGTGGTTGTGGTTTTGATCAATTTGGGAGGTGCCAAAGTTTATGCCGTTGCCGAATCGATTTTCAACTCCTGTAAGATTATCTTTTTGGTGGGATTCGTTATTTTCGGTATAATTATTGATGTTGGTGGTGGTCCAGCTGGGTTCATTGGTGGAAGATACTACCGCAACCCTGGTCCTTTCACTTCATTCAAAGGTTTGGCATCTGTCTTTGTCACTTCGCTGTTTGCCTTGGGTGGTTCTGAGTTTATTGCTCTTGCTGCAAGTGAAACTGCCCATCCAAGATCTTCAATTAGAGCGGCTTCTAAAATGGTTTATTTCAAAGTTATTGTCCTTTTCCTTGGTTCCTTAGCCTTGGTTGGATTATTGGTCAGTCAAGACAATCCACGTTTGATGGGAAGTGGTGGTGGTGGTTCTCATGCTTCACCATATGTCCTTGCTGCTGAATTGAATGGTGTTAAAGTTCTTCCACACATTATCAATGCAGTTATTTTGATTTCTGTCACTTCGGTTGCTACTGCTGCCATGTATAGTTCTCCACGTTTGATTCAATCCATGGCTGAACAAGGTTTGGGTCCAAAATGGTTGGACTATATTGACAAAAAAGGTAGACCAACCAGAGCCTGGTTTATTTCCATTTTAGCTGGTGTCTTTGGATTCATTGCAGCCTATGAAAAACAAGAAACCGTTTTCACTTGGTTGTTGTCTATTTCTGGTATTTCTTTTATTATCTGTTGGTTGTTCATCTGTGTCTCCCACGTTCGTTTCAGAGCTGCTTTGAAATTCAGAGGAATTTCGTTGGATACTTTATCCTATGTTGCTCCAACTGGTATTTGGGGTTCTTATCTTTCGATCATAATCAACAGTTTAATTTTGGTTGCACAATTTTGGGTTTCCTTGTGGCCATTGGGAGGTGATGGAAAACCGAACGCCAACTCATTCTTTGAAAACTATTTGGGTGCTCCTGTGTTCTTGATTTGCTATATAGGTCATAAGATCTGGACCAAGAATTGGAAATTATACAAGAAGGTTGAAGACATTGATATCGACACTGGTAGAGTAATTTACGACCCAGAAATTTTGGCATTAGAGAAATTAGAAGAAAAAGAAAGATTCCAAAAGGCCCCAATTTGGAAAAAGATATTGATTATTTGTTTTGATTAAATTGGTTGGGCTAAATAGAGACGACCTTGTACGTATTTATATTTATAAGTTTTAGCAATAAAGGATTTTTACCATTAGAAATGAGTGAATTGCGCGCGGCTGATTATGGGTTACCTATTTTGGATTGTTTTGATTATACGATTCTTATTTTTGCGACATGTTTGAGATCTGAATAATTTTTGTTGAAGCCGAAATTATGAAACAAACTTCAAATCCCAAGGGTTCGGTTAACTTCATACAACCAAGTCAATTTTGTGAATACAGTTATCAACAAATATGAAACAAACTTCACCCATTCAACTACTCGAGAGCATGAGTCGACACTACTATACCAAAATAAAGTTTGCGACACCAGCAGATACCTCATCAAATATAAAAAGAACATGGAAGGAACGGTTTACATAATTTTGACAATTGTTATTCTTTAAGTAAAAAAAAAAAACGCAAATCCCCTAATATGACCACCCATGTCCTTCCTGAGCTTGGAAGAATTGTTCAACTGCTTCACAGATTATCCGAAGAAAAACTAATCAATTTCATGCTAATCACACAAGGAATATCGCCAACCACCGATTTCAATTTCCATTTCTCAACCCCATTCACCGAACCACAAACGAATGATATCAAGGTCATATTAGGACGAGCATTGAGTAATATCAGACCGGTACTTAACCACACAAAATCCATCACATTAACAAAATCACCCGAATCGAATGACGAAGTAGTAACACAATTGCGAGACTTGTTTAATTCACTAAATCAAAATGTCTGTAAAGAAATTGCCAAAATATGGATCAAGATTCTTGAACCGGAAAAACAAAAACATTATCCCTATACCAAAAAGGATGTCAAGCCCGATTGGTGGCCTCCAAATGTGGTACATACCGAACCTGATCATCTCAAAAAAGAAGATCGAATCCAGGTGCTAATTAATGTGGTTAGAAACGTGGAGTTTAAATTACAAGACGTTAATGTCAATTCTATCCGACATAAGGTGAATCATACCGAAGCTATCGTGCATGAAATTTTGTATATTTGTTTCTTTGAAAGATTGTTCACAAACGCATCAGATAATGAAAATGAAAAATCTCACAGGAAGTACGCGCATGTTTATGAAACAAAGCTCCTTGGCAGGAAAAAGATTCAATTGATAGTTAGCAATATGAGATTCAGTGATGATGATGGAATTTCACAAAGCAGGATTCTTGATGATGATACAAATACAAAGATTTTTGAATTGGGTACAAACGTAAGGCCGACCACAACAACAAAGACACTCAGGAAAAAGGCTACCAAAATAAGAAAGAATAAACAAGTAAAGAAAAAAATAAGTATTTCAGATATTTCAAGATTGGACAAAAGTCTAAGATTGCCATCAAGTTCCACTGTGGTACAACCAACAACAACCACAGGAGAAACGTTTTCAAATAGAAATATAAGCTTAAATTTGCAGTCATCGTATCAAGATACACATTCTTCATCACTTGATTCCCCCACTGAATTGGAGGTGTCCGATTTCAACATGATGTTTCCTGAGCAACCACAAGGAGAAGACAGCGGTGGTGGCGGAGAAGGAGGAGTAGGAGAAGGTTTGGAAAGTTATTTGATATCGCAATATCTGCCGAGCATGTTTGACCATACACACCATTCGATGAACCTATTGATTCCGGAACATCACGACGAGTATTTGGAAGGAGAAGAGCCAGAAAAAGAAGATGAACATCATGGAGATAACCTTAGACAGTAATTGCAAATGCTTGAAATTTACTGATTTTTATTTTTATATAAGTATATTAGGATAATTAAAAAAGGTTTTTTCTCTTGGTCTTTTTTGTATGTGTATATATATTTGCATTTTTTTGTAATTTTTCGCAGCTAAAAAAATCAAATACTACTAAATCTATATCCTATTGCTGATTTTTGTTTTTACCAAAAAAGTAGTTTCATGAGTACAACTTGTGAACTTCTTTCTTTTCTCATACTAGTTTGCTTCCTCACTGTTTTAGATATATTAAACTCCCTTATGTCTGCTAATAAACCAAATCCTACTACTTTGCAAAACAATCCCAATCCTACATCACCCATCGAAGGTGCAAGCAATAATTTGAATCCTTCCGTCGTCGAACCTATGGCCACCAGTGATGAATTGCTTACTTTGCAGCATTTGAGAAATTATCCACTTTTGACGTCGACCAAAAATGCCATTGAGTTAATCCCCTTAAGTAAAACAGTATTTTCCCTCATGGGAAGTTCGTTTTCATTCGCTAGAAGTATTCAACCCATGAAATATATCGTTGGTAAAAGTGATATCTACACCAATAGAGTCCTCGAAGAAGTGGACAAATGGTTTCCCAGTTTACAAACAACAGAAGTACAAGATTTGACTGACCCAATTACCAAACCCGTCAGCAGTACCGTTGAGACAGTTCAAAAAGGGATTGTATCAGTTAATGATTCCGTGAATAAGAATTTTGTTGAACCTACAAAAAGTGCGTTGGGCACGGTTAAAGAAGAGTTTCAGAATAAAGTATATGACTCTGAAGGCAAAGGGATTATTACCAGTCAGGCCGACCCATTGGTTGGTCCGTTCAATCAATCGTTGGAACAATTCGTTGAGAACCATTTCCCTAACACCAAGAAAGTTCCTCCCGAAGGTCATCCCAGCGAGATTTCGAGAACGTTTAAAATAGTCGGAAATATGATGTCGAGAGGAGGTGGTGGTGGTGGTGAGAACCAAAAAGAAAAAGATAAACCGGAGAAGAAGTGAAATGATGAACGTGTCGTTCAGGGTGGAGGATAAGATTTAGCTGTCTCTATATTTTACGTTATTTTAAACTTTTCTTGTTTTATTCTTTTTTTAAATATCTAATACATGAGAAATGCAAGCTTGATCCGTTACACGCTTTTTTTTTTGCTTTCAACTAATTCACAATATAAATCTTATTTTTATTAATGTACACAAATCATGCCAAGCTATCTAATCCTTTGACTTCTTCTTCTTTTTCTTTGGAGATTCTTCACCGTCGTCAGACTTTCTCTTCTTTTCTTTCTTATCTTTCTTCTCCTTCTTGTCCTTCTTTTCTTTCTTGTCTTTCTTGTCTTTCTTTTCCTTCTTGTCTTTCTTTTCCTTCTTTTCGGATTTTTCCTTTACTTCTTCCATTTCTTCATCGCCTTCTTCAACGGCATCTTTACCGGTCAAAGCCAAGGCAGCTTTAATAGCATCGGCATTCTTCATTGGAGCAGAACCAGTGTCGTAGAATTTCAATCTGTCTTCAACTTGTTGTTTCAAGACTTCACCAAAGGCAGTGGTTGGTTCATCTGAGTAGTTATCGATTCTGGAAGCAATAGAACATTTGTTAGCCAAGTATCTGGAGATTCTACCCTTGTTCTTAGCACTTGCTTTACCAATGAATGAAGAATGATAGATCAAACCATATTTAGGAGTGTTACCTTTGGTCTTTAAAGCTCTAAACAAAGCCTTTTCGGCACCTAAAATTTGCACAGTGGAAGCAGCTTGTTTGGATAAATTGGTTAAAGAACCAGCATGGGAAATCAATCTGGCACCAACAACTTCACCAATCAAAGTGGACAAGTTTGGAGCAACAGTATGCATTTTGTCGGTAAGGTATTTGTATAATTGTTGTCTGTATTCGAAAAGATTTACCACTCTTTGAGCGAAAGTTATGACGTTATCCATATCTTGTTCACTAAGGTCTTGACCCATAGAAATCTTAGCATTGTCAATGACTCTTTGAGATAAACCAGAATCATCATTCAATATAGCTGCAACATCATGTAATGAATCGTCGGTTAAGGAAGCTTTGTCTTTGATGAACAAAGCCAATTTGGCATAGCTGTAGTTGTCTGGAACAATCTTGGCCAATTCTGGGAAGTGCCATCCGTACCATTCCTTAACTCTCATAGCAAAAGTGTTGATATCTTTGTCTAATTGGTCCAATAAAGCAATGGCTTGAATAATGTGGTTATCATTTTTTTGAACAGAAAACTTAACTTTAGCTCTAGAGAAAGCATGACCTAAACCTAATTGGGCTCTTTCAATATCACCTTCTTGCAAGTCTTTGAACAACTTAGCACCATGAACTCTGATTCCTCTCAAAAAATCTTGAACTATTTCGTTAGATAAAACGTCAACGTTTGGGAAAATTTCTTTGATGGATGGACCCAAGTTTTTATCACTGACACCCAAACTAAGTCTTTTTTTAGAAGAAGATTTTGGCAAGTTTAATTCCAAAACAGATTTTAAATAATCAGAAACTAAACCTTCAGAAATATCGTTAGCATTTTCCAAAGCTTGAGCGGCACCTTTGAATGGGGCAAAGGAAACCAATTCAACCATCTTGGAGAATTTAGACAAATCGTTGGCAGCTTCTTGGACTTCTTTCAGCCTTGAAGCAATATCATCTTGTTGAATTAAAACTTTGAATATACCATATCCAGTGGCTTCTTCAAAAAGGAGGTAGTCTAATCCGGCCATGTTTTGATGAAGGTTGGTGATTATCAATTTTTACAACCAAAAGGAAAGAAATTTTTACTGAGGTTTTTTTTTCACTGGTAGAGGAGGACGAAAATTTTTTGATGCGATGAGGGAGAAGCAACGAAGGACGAAAATGGGAGAGAGAACACAAAAAAAAAAGTACAAAAAAGGTCACGTGAATACAATTGGTAGCGCATCTACATAAACAACTCTAGGTTAGGCAAAGTTAATGTCCCAGCCCAATTCTCTCAACAGACTGTGCCAATCTACTACTTTATTTCCATCAGGGTTTTCCTTCCATATCTTATGCAACACAAAGCTGACTCTCGACACATTCCAAAGCCCATATAGCTTGATGAACTTGTTTATTCTGTGTTTCATCAGCTCCTGATCGTACTTGGAAACACAATGGATACCTGACATAAAGATAGGAAAAACCAATGAAGCCTGCACTGATGTCCCAACCAAAATATCTATGCATTTGACCAAATCGTTGTTCAACTCTTGGCTCTCCAACATCGACGGATTGCATTTCATTATCGATTGTCGCAAAAACAATTTGGCACTCAATTGGAATGCTTCAAATAAAGTCAATTGCAATTCCAACTCTTGATCTGTCAAATCCACCAAGTCCAGTGCCGCTGGTTTCGACTCATCAATTTCTTTTTCCAATTTACGAACTTTGGAGATAACCAGCGCCAAAATGTTACCCACCATTCCGTGGTCACTGATTTCTGATTCATTCTCAGAGCAGTTATCATCGCCTTCATCTTCATTTCCATCTTTGTCTTTGTCCTTGTCTTGTTGAGCACCAGCGCTGTCCGGAGGAGTTCCCTTAAACTCACGATTATAAAACTCTTCCATTTCCTTTTTACTTTCGTAAAGCAAGGTGGAAATATCACCAATAATTCTGTACAAGTTTTTGGATATCCCTAACAACGGATTCAAATTGCCCATGGAATAACCATGTCGATCTTGGAAAATAAAATCGTACTCTTCCGAAGGGAAATAGGTACCTCTTTCAATCGATGAACTTGCCAAGAGATCATGGTAGGCGAAATTGGAGATCAACCAGTGTTCCTCTTTCAGTTGGTTAAAGTTTAATATACCACCATTTTTAACTAGCAATTTCCACCCTGAGTGGAGGAAACCAGACCAGTTCTTCACATCCCCTTTACAAATCTCTGCCGCACACAATATCATCAATGTTGCCAATTTGTTCAAAATAGTCTGTCTGTCATAACCTGCGCCTTCCAATGGAGTTCTGTTCAAATGGTCCAATGCATACTCGAGAAACTTGACCCCTTCGTCCGACCAGTGTCCTCCTAAATGGAAACCAGCCCAAGATAAAATAGCATAGAACACACCTTTATCCTTATGAGCCAAAGGTAGAAAAACTTTTTGATATGAATTCGAATCATTCTGTGAACTTGGAGCTATAGATATCTTTTTAGATAAAACTTCAGCATAAAAATTGTACAAATATGCACAAGTCGGATCGGTTAATTCTGGGATGTAGATCGGGGATGGTGGGATTTGTGTTTCGTGGTGGAAAAAGGAATTCAAACCTGAAATCAAATCCGTGTACGTCAAATTTGGTGAATGGAGTAGTTGTGTGGAATTTTCGAACGATTCCAACATTGAATTGAAATCTGGAGATGATATCATCTCTTGTATTTCAGGACTCTCTGGATCCTCAAGTTCTTGTATTTTTCCCGCTTCTCCTGAACCATGGTGATTACCTTCAAGTGCACTGAGATCCCGTAGGAAGTTTAAAAATAGTGCTGGGGTCGTTCTATCAATCTCAAAAGGGCTTGTCGGAGCTGAATTTCTTGGACTCACACCGTTAGGAGCACTTTGAGTACGTCTTTTTGATTGCGCTTGTGAGATGATCGCTGATGACGAGGTAGGTTGGTCTAATGGTTCGACGGGGTTAATTAAATTTTGAATAGTTGGTGAATTCCGTGATATCGAACGTGGCAGGGCAGGATTGCTTGTAGATCTAAGGTTCGAAGTATAAGAAAATTCACCCAACGGATCTTCATTGTCCGAATCGTGTAGTCCAGGTGATGGGGTCGAAAAGGGCTGTTTGGTCACTTTGCCAGGAGATTTGACACTTTGTGGTGGTGGTGGTTGTTGTGACTCTGGTTGTGGTTCGTCTTGGAACTGTTTTGACTTTGGTTTCCTTTTCCGTAGTTTGTGCTGACTTTCTTGTAATTCCACTTCTTTCTTGAGCAACTTGATCTCTTCTTCAGTCATGGAGTCGTCCACATATATGCACTTTTTGCCAAACCTCTGGCAGTCGTTGCACATAGGTTTCTCTTCAGAACATTTCTTCTTCCTTACCTTACACGTTAAGCACCCATTTCGGGATCTATATTTGAATTTGTAAAAATCATTTGTTCCATTCAAGACTTTGATACTATTCAGACTTACTTGGGACTTCGGTTTCAGTACCTTGTTTTTGGTATCGATGACTGGAGTTGTGGAACTGGAGCCGTCATTCTTGTCCTTGGCTTTCTTCAGTGATCGGGAATTAAATGTTACTAACATCTAGTGGAAAGCACCCAGGGGACAGGTTGGTGGATAAGGAAATAAGCAGAAGGAAAGAAAATCGGTTCCTGAAAATTTACTATGCTTTGAAAATAAATGTAGGGGTACTCCTGGGTATATAAACTTTTTTGCATGCCATTGTTCTTTGTCCGTTTTCTAATTTGTAGATTTTTTTTTTTAACGAGATCCAACCCAATAATGAACCACTTTTCCCCCGGTACGGTTGGTGTCACACGGTGGGGGGCAAAGAAGGAAGAAAGGATGGAAGGACAAAAAATATAATAAGACAGTACATACAAACTTACACAGAAAAATAATAAATTAATCTGTGTCCCACTTCGTTTCATTCTCTCCACTTTAGTGTTTGGAAACAACGATCCATGGATATATTATATCTTAAAATTCACCGGGAAGTGTACATTTAAAGTGTGGTTAGGCATCCCAGATCCGCTAATTTTCTTATCATAGTAAGCTTAGTGAATGGTAGAACAATTGTGTCACCTCGCATCTTATCGTATCAGATCATAGCACATCCCTTTAATCGCTTCAACCTGCCACAAAGGTACCGTCATAAACTTTTTATATTTACGAAGCAGGATATAGAAGAGTTAGATTCAACTGTTGTGGGGAGAGCGGTACACTCGACAACAGTATGTGAATGCACTCTTCACCACAAAAGTAACCAATGTACACTACTTTGTTTTTGGTATAAAAGTCGTGTGAGTAACCAACACTTTGGTCGTGCATCTTGATCAACAACCAATGTTAGTAATTTTAATAATCGTGTGTGCATGGGTGTGTCTGTCTATATGTATGAGCGTGCATAGACCAAAAAAATGATGTAACAAAATCTGTGCGTTCTTTTATTAGAAATTTCCGTGAGGTTCTTTCTTGTTTTTTACCTTCGTTTTCTTTTCTCTTCTCTTTTCCATTTATCTACCACATCAAACTCATACACAAACAACCTTTGATATTACCATGTCTTTAAAACGTATTAACAAAGAATTATCCGACTTAGGAAGGTATGTTCATTGAATAATTCCCCCAATATAGTCGGTGGTTGTGCTCGGAAAAGACGAATCAGACGAGCCCTACGCAGAGGAAAAAAGAAGAAGAAAGATTTTAAAAAAAATGCAGAGAAAGATATATATCGTTTCATAATTTGGATTGGAATGAATGATTATTAACCATCGTGTGAACCAGATCTGGCAATAATTGTTGATTGTTAATTCAACATCATCTATCACGTCCAACCACTTTTTTTTGGTGGCGTATGTGAGACTACCACTGGTGACCACCAATTCTCAACGACAACTGGAAGTTTTTTTTTCTTTTTTCCTTGTGCATTTTCGTAACACATCCACGACGATTTTATTGTTGTGTCGACGAGTACTAACCGAATCTGATTTAGAGATCCACCATCTTCATGCTCCGCTGGTCCAGTTGGTGACGATTTATACCATTGGCAAGCATCCATTATGGGTCCCCCAGACTCTCCATATGCCGGTGGTGTGTTTTTCTTGAGCATCCACTTCCCAACAGATTACCCATTCAAACCTCCTAAGATTGCTTTTACAACCAAAATCTACCACCCAAATATCAACAGTAATGGTAACATCTGTTTAGATATCTTGAAAGATCAATGGTCCCCTGCATTAACTATTTCAAAGGTCTTATTATCAATTTGTTCCTTATTGACAGACGCTAATCCTGATGATCCATTGGTTCCAGAAATCGCTCACATTTACAAACAAGATAGAAAGAAATACGAAGCCACCGCCAAAGAATGGACTAAAAAATATGCTGTTTGATAGAGAAGTACAAGAACACCCTACGCTTGCTTCGAAGTCTCATGCCGTAATGCTTTCTATTAATTTTAATCACGTCATTGTTTTTTTTTTGACTTTTTCCGGATCCACTGTTCGATGAATTTTGGTTTTCTTCTTGTACAGAGTACATAGTTCTGTTTAGGTATACCTTTTGAAAGAATAAATTTAGGATAGATTTCAGTATTTGGAAATATGTTTTGATGAAGTAAACACGTATGAATTGACCTGGCGCCAATTTAGTCGCGATCTCTAATATCCAAAGTGCTGCCAACAGTAAAAATAACACAGACAGTCGGAGAGAAAGCGGCAACGAAGAAAAATAAAAAAAATGTTTCTCTCTTTCTGCAAACTCAAGCCAGAGAAAAACCTCACAGTAGAATAACAGCAACAGGCACGATTTCATCGGCAGTATTCCACCAATCAATCACCAGACACAAGTTAGACAGGGGGTCTGTAATTAAACCAAGTCAATCCACTACCTAATAGTCTCTAATCTCATACTTCATATCACGAAAATACTCATCACAAAGGCAGTAATTTTTTTTTGTTTAACTTCATTATTATTTTTCATCCAGAGTTTTTTCTTTCAAGACCATGGACAAACTTGGAACATTTCAGAACAATGATCCCAGAAGGTTATTTGAATTGACCAAGAAACTTAACGAACGTCGGTTTTTTGAAGTATTCCTTAATGATACCCAATTCAAGATCATCGATTATCTTGTGTCGTTGAACAACTTTGAAATATGGACCAACTTTCTCGAAGGGAATTGTTATATATCGTATGTCAAGGATCAAGATGAGCCACATGTGCAAATTAAGAACCAAGATACAGATAAAATAGAAAAGCCAGTTCTTGAGAAGGTTGATGAAAGTGACCTCGACCAAACAGAGGCGAAAGACGTTCCAGATGGTGAATTAAAGGACAGTACGGATGATGAACGAAAACAGCATGACGGAAAGAAGGAGGAGAAGAACGATACGAGTACGTCAGAAATCAATGAGATTGTCGAGACTGAGGAAGCACCTGAAACTGCTTTTCCAGAAGGAGCCGAAATGAGTAGAAAGCTAGCCTTGCATATTCGATACTTGTTGTGGGAAAAAGCAATCGATTTCTACTACAACACCAAAGAACTAGATCAATCGCTACACGTTATAGAAGAAGTATCCGATGACTATGAATTGATTGATTCTTTGGATAACTTATCGGACAACGAGAAAGATCCTGCCACTGTCAAACAGGCTGAAGCAGAAAAACCAAATGTGCGACAGGAAGAAGACGATTACGACGATGACGATGATGATGATGATGATGAGGAAGATGAAGATAAAGAAGCAGAGCAGAAGAAAAAAGAAGATGAGGAAACAAAATCCGAGAACATGTTGACCTACAACTCCCAAGATCAACTTGTGCTAGAAATCCCACGATCTGTTTTCCGATCGAAAAAGACCAACAAGGAGGTTCCAGAACAACCAGACGCAGAGCAAGCTCCAACAGCTTCCGAAAACACTCTGGAGTCTAAAAAACTACCGGAAACACCGCATGAAGAACAAGAACAGCTATTTAGAGAGTTCAATAAAGTGTACCACAATTTCGAGTACGACAGGGAAACTTTGCTTAAAAGACGAAAGTTAGAGAAATCCGACATGCAGTTGGAAGACAAAACGGGGAACAAGAATGACAATCGTGGTGATAAAAATAAGAGCCATGCACATATGGACATTAACTTAGGAGCTGGTTCCACATCTTTGCAACATTTACTTGCAACCATCAAACTGAAGCGTGGAGAAGTTCCCTTGAATGATCATGAATTGAGAACCCTTTTCATGGATGTTAGAAAAAATAGAGGGAAGTGGGCCAATGACGATAGAATAGGCCAGGAAGAGTTGTATGAAGCGTGTGAAAAAGTTGTTACTGAGTTAAGAGGGTACACTGAGCATTCCACTTTTTTCTTGAATAAAGTTTCTAAAAGAGAGGCCCCGAATTATGGATTGATCATCAAGAAACCAATGGATCTAAATACGGTAATGAAGAAATTGAAGAACTTGGCGTATAATTCCAAGCAAGAATTCGTTGATGATTTGATGTTGATTTGGAGTAATTGTCTCACGTATAACGCGGATCCAAAACATTTTATCCGAGCTCATGCTATGGCGATGCAAAAAAAGACAGCCAAGTTAGTGCCGACCATTCCTGATATAACAATTAGGAGTCGAGCTGAGATTGAGAAGGAAGAAGAGGTTGACAATGATAAGAAAGATGACGAGTTGAGCGGAGGAAAATCCATGAAGAAGGGTCGGAAGAGACAAAGGCAGGACGAAATCAAGGCGGAGCTGGATGCTGTACAATCACCATCTGCAGGAGGCACTCCATTACCTAGCGCTGTTGTCGATAATGCAACTCCCGCACCACCTGAAAATGGAAACGTATCGAATGACGAAGAAGACGAAGAAGAGGAAGACAACGATAATTTAAACGGCGCAGCAACAAGTAATTCGATTGCGGAGGAAGATGAAGAAGAATTTGACCCTGAGTTGCAATCGTGGAAGATTTTGACTGCCAAATCAAGAGCCAACTATTGTGCTCAGCGTGCTGCTTTGTTTGACGAAGAAGGTCGACTTAGAGCAGATGCGCCCGCTATTTTAAGACAATCCAACGAGATGTCCAATTTCAACCAGTACTTGTCTAACCGGGAGGTCATCTCCAAAGCCACTAGCTTACTAGAGAACGAGGAGCCTTATTTGCTTGAGTATGATATCACTGGAGGAGTGCCTGGTTTGGAATATAAAGGTATTGACAAGGACGAAGAAGATAAATATGAGAACAAGTTGGTTGACATATACTTACAACAAACGGATGGTGATGCGTCCAAAATGAAATCGAACTTTATTTTATCCACGCAAACCGGATTGAATAGAATATATTTTGAAAACATCTGTGAAATCCAAGAGATTAGAAAGATCTGTTTCAAGATCTCCCTTATTCGTCAAATGCAAACACAACAGTTTGTTCACCACACACAAATGAAACAACCAGAAATACAAGTCTTGAAGGAAGTTGACATCGATGCTGCTTCGAAATTACCCAATCATGACTCAAATACAAAGGATGTTCAATTTTCTGTGCTCAGAAGGAATGTTGCAAAGATTGCTATGCAAACTGGGTTTGAAACCACGCAACCGGCTGCGATTAATACATTGACACAAGTTGCTGAAAAGTATTTGGGAAATTTGATTAAATCTTTGAAATTGCACAGTGAGACTGCTTCTGAGAACCGATTATCGGCCAGAGAGATTTTATTATTGTCATTATTAGAGAATGGTGTTGATAGACCAGACGATTTATACACATTTATTAAGGAAAGGATCATCAAACAGCTGGACAAACTCAAGGATTTGCGAGTAAAATTGTCCAATTTCTTGAAAGATTTACTTCGACCAGGATTGGAAAATTTCAATGAGAAAAGTTTTGATGATAATAGTGAACAATTCGTAACAGGAGACTTTTCCAATGGGTTGGGAGATGATTTCTTTGGATTTAAAGAATTGGGATTGGACAAAGAGTTCAAGATGCTTACATCGTCAATTCCAATTTATTTGTTACATTCACGTTTACACAATCAATATGTGACCAGTGGCGGTGTTTCCCAAAGAAACAAATACGAAGACTTGCAAGAATACGAGACTGGTAAGATTCATGGTAACGAAGTTGACAACCAAATTGGATTGCTAGTTCCATTTTATAAAAAATTATATGAAAGATCACAGACCCATTATGTTAAACTGCAAAAGAAAAAGGGAGAGAATTTGGACTTGCCACCTGATAATGTATTTATTTTGATTGAAGATGAAGAATTACCTCAAAAGCAGAGAAATATAAGACCCAAATTACCTCCAACGGGGAAGATTACTTCCATCAAGAAAAAAATCATCGCCAGTTCCTTTTTCTTACCTGAAGAAGAGGACTTGCTCAAGCAAGAACAAGAAATAGCAGCAGCTGAGAAGAAAGCCGAGGAAGAGAAGAAACAGAAAGAGCAAGCACAGTCACAACCACAAACACAACTAGAAGAAACTAATGTATCAGAGATAATCGAGGAACCAAAACCGGATGATCAAATAGAAGAATCTAAAGTTGAAAGCTCTAACAACGAGGAACCCAAATTGGAGAATACCGAGGAATTACCCCCAGTTCCAGAACCATCATTGCTGTTGGATATCACTGGCAAGCAATCAGACCCCATTGACTTTGATGACCTTGATTCAAGCTTGCCACTTATGGATGAATTCAATGATGAGAGTCTTGGAGCTAGTTTGGATATCAACAGCAAGTTGTCCGGAAATCTAGATGACACAACAACAGGAGCCATATAAGACTTCCACACAATGATAACCGTAGTCTTTGACTGCTTTTTGAACAAGAAAAACTCCTTTTATGGGATATTATTTATAAAACTTATATAGATTACTGTAATATTATACTGATCCTAGTAATTCATGAAATTAAAGCCTCTGTAGTGCAAACTGCCATTGACATTGAAGCTGACGTGATGACCAGCTTTGCGTTGGCATATGTGATTCGCAGGCACAAAACAGACAAACACCATCAATGATAATTAACGAAGCGCCAGATTACTGTATATAGGTTTGTCGGTACAAGTTTCAGGTGTAAATTTTAGTCGAGGATAACTACATTCTGAATAATTCACAAGAAAAAGAAACAAAAAAACGGATCATATTATTTCTTGTCATACAACCGCAGTACATAAACAGCAGACGGTGAGTACAGTCTTTTTACTTTTTTTTCATACGAGTGATCATTAATTTTTATACTAGTGCGCCAGAATTATTTGTACCAACTCTAGTAAATAATTTAACACCAGTGCGTCAAAATTATTAATACCAATGGAAAATATATTTTAATACCAGTGCTCACTAATTGTTCAAACCAATTTTGGCTGCTATTTGGTATGAAAATTAAGGGTCACGTGTTATGAATAATTTTGTCGCATTAGTATGAACAATATTGTCCGCCTTAGTAGGAACATTTTTCTACAAGTACTATGAATAATTTTGTCTTACATGTATGAATAATTTTAGCGCGCTAGTTTGAATTAAAAATAAAAAGACTGTATGTCGTACACTTGCGTTTGATTTCACGTCAATTTCTATTGCCATCTTTCTAGAAGCGTCGTTTTTCATATTGGAAGAGGTATAAACGAAACATTTCCTGTAATGGAGCAGACTAGTATATATTGGCTTTCGCAATTGCAAACAGGAAATACTTCGTCTATACACAAGAAAAAAACCATTTAAAGTTTTTAGAAACTGTGCACCCGTCTTATGCATTGCCGCAAAAACAGTTATCAGCTGACGATACATATACACAACACGGAGAGGATTTCACAACTAAAAACGTCAAACTAAACTATAAAAAACTGACAATTTACGTCCATGATTCCCAAAAAAATGAATTAAAAATTTGCTAGAACAACGGCCACCCGCAACGCCACGACCATTGTTATGACACAGATCTATCAAATTAAAGAGCTAACAACGGCTCAACTTCAAATAGTTCAAGAGTCCATCCCTATCATTCAGGACCTTAATACAAAATTAGGTGAAAAATTTTACAAAAGAAGCATGAAGAGATACTCCCAACTAAAACCATATTTTAACGAAACCCATCATAAATTATTACGACAACCTCGAGCATTTATCTATACATTATTACAATTTGCGAAAAATATCCATGATTTATCACCATTGCAGGAAGTTTTTGAAAGAATCATACATAAGCATGTGGGATTGCAAATTAAGCCAGAACAATACCCAATGTTAGGTGAAGTTTTAATTGAGACCATGGCGGATTTGTTTCCTGAAGAAATGGTGGATGATGAGTTTTTGGAAACGTGGTCAACGGTATATGGCAACCTAGCACAATTTTTAGTCAATGCTGAAACCAAGGAATATTCCAAAAAGGCTTGGTTTGGTTTCAAAGAATTTAGAGTCACTCGATTTAACATCGAGTGTCCCGAAACGAAATCATTATATATTACTCCTGTGGATAGTGAACCAATTCCAATACCTGAGAGAGGACAATATTTATGCATACGATGGAAATTGCCAAGAGCCAAATTTGAAAAATCAAGGGTTTATTCGATTTCAGAATATCCAACTACCAACGAATACCGTCTTACGGTTAGAAAAATACCAGGTGGTCAAGTTTCAGGATATATTCATGATGAACTAAGGGTTGGTGATATTGTTTATTCCGGTCCTCCTTGTGGGTGTATATATTATCGATCAAATAAGGCTGATTTGGTGGCATTGGCAGGTGGGAATGGTATTGCGGCGTTATTGCCGGTGATCGAAGCCGGGTTGTTGGAGTGTCGAAATGTCATATTATTGTATTCGAATAGATCAACGGAATCGAGATCATTTGCGGAACTACTTAAAGAATATAAACGCAATTATGAGGATCGATTCAAGGTGATCGAATTTATGTCCAGAGGACCACACACTGATCCAATAGATCAATATTGCAATAGGTCATTGACAATCGAAGATTTGGATTTCATCACCCCGAATAATCACGAGGTATATCTTATTGGTCCTAGAGGTTATATGAAAATGATTGATGATTATTTGAAGGAACGAAATATTAAACCACATTTGGATTATTTCGGTCCTCAAGAAGTGCTTATTTAGTTAGGAAAACTGTTGTTCATACATTCATGGAATAAGGATATACAACTTGTGTAGCAAAAAATTCACTCAGTATCGTCATCATCACCAGCGATAACGACGTCATCCTCTCTATTACCAGCAATATCAACGTCGTCCTCTCTACTACCGTCAAGTTGACGTATCAATTCTTCGTATGCCTCCGCTGGATCATCAATATCATTTAACTCTTCATATATCTTTGATTGCAACCACGGCACCATCGATATCACCGATATGACCACATCTTTGGATATATTTTCCACATTCCACTTTATCATCTTTAACCAATTTGGATCCCTCAGTAAAATTAACTCACGATCGGTGGTTCTTCTCACTACTCTTTTAACAACTGCGTTTGCCACTCGATCTAAACCTTCAAAGCCTCCACCTGGGAATCTCATTATCCTATTCTGGCCCGTGAAAAACATCACATAGGAATTAAACAAGACAATGAATAAAATCAAATACTTGAACCAGTTCTGCATCAAGTGTTGGCTCGGTCTTACTCCAAGAAGGAACAATACCACACCAACTTTAAACGCAGTAAAACCAAATCTAGTTCCAATCTCCACAATTCGTTGTTGAAGATCATCATTAACTTCATGTACTGCCCCAGGTTGATTTCTTTGATCTTGTTCTGGAAGTGGTTGTGTTGGCGTAGGTTGAGGAGTGTACAACATGATTTGGACTTTTTGCATCAAACGCTCTCCCGAAGACAGTTTGAACTCTGAGACCAATTTTGCTGTCGCCAGCGGATTCAATAATAAATAAGGGTCATGTTCACCATTATCCACGATAATACATTGTGAACTGTTCAAGGAAACCTTCTTGGTCACACCTTCAATTTCCAACGTGAATACATACTCCAATCGAGTCAAATCGTCTTGCTCAACAAGCTTCTTATTTCCTGTAATTGGATCAATAATAGTTTCAAGAGTTTCACCTTTCATTGCCCATACAGAACCAGCATTAACTACAATTCTAGTCGGATCAATCGGATCTATAGATGGTGCTGTTGCAGCTGGAGGTGGAGCTGTCAATGAAGGTGCATGAATACTGGATCCTGTTTCTGCTTCTGCTTCTGCGTCAGCTTCAGTTTCATTTTCGGGATTAGAAACAGACTGTGTTATCTCTGCTTGTTCCTGTGGAGGTGAAAACTCTAATCTTCTTTCAGATCTCACATCTCCCCAGAAATCCCCAGCTGGTCCATTGACATTTTCGTGCTTGGAGACCTTCAATTTCACCACATTGTGAGTTTCTCTTAGTATATCATCACTTAAATGGAGTGCTTCATAGACTGTAATTGCGCTGTCTAAAGGATAGTGTGGGATTTCGTCGTCACGATACGATAATATTAATTGTTCAACGTATGTGCGTACAACTGAAACTTCGTCATTTCGAGCAATTACCTGTTCCTTAAACTCTTTCAATGTGGTTGTGTCATAAACTTGAAACAAACATCTTTCATTCTGAAGATTTGGGAGTTCGGACTGTATGAGTACGTGGAATCGCTTGGTTGTTGGTGCTGGGGTCGGCATGGTGGTTAATTTTGACAAGTGTCAGCAATTCCGTTGGTTTTTTTTTTTTTCGGTTCTTTCCTCAATGGCGAATTATAGTGAGTGGGTGGTTAAGCAACTGCCCCTTCAAATGGTCAGGTTCAATTTTACATGAAAACGAAATGTCGATAACAATTCTGTAAGATAAAGTGTAGGGGTGTATGTATCATATCGTCTGCTTACGACTATGCTACACAAACTGTTGGTTGTTATTGCGAAACTGGAGATACCAATAGGTCAGGATAGTACCGATTGTGATGAATACACTGGTTGTACCACTGTCAATTGATTCACATATCTCAGTTGGTTAACCTATATGCTCTACTGTTTGGCAACTAGGTCTTTGTGGAAATATATATGCGTATATCTACACGTGCCAGCTCATACAAACTCTCCCCCTAGAACGCGTCTCAGATTAATTCCATGAATCCAACTAGTCTTGAGGCTCAGTAACACGACATATGTTTCCACCTCCACAGAAGGTGGTACAAAATGTGGTGATATGAGGTTGCATATTCAAGGGGAACCACGTTGTTGCCGAAACATCGGTATTGTTTTTTTTTCTTTGGGTAGCCCCAGTGGCACACGTTATCCCAAAAGCGGACGAGAGATGGAACAATGTGGAAGCCAAAGGCCAGACTGCATCTCCAAATTAAACTTAAACTATACAGAAGAAAAAAAAAGACTCACTAGATAGACAGTCGTAAAATCAGACAACAGCAACAACAACAACCACACCCTTATATCTTTATTCTTCATTACAATAGTATTACATTTTTATCGTTTTCATTTTATTTATTAGTCAAGTCTGATGTACTGAATACGTGCTAGCGTCACCCATTATGAATAATACTGATGTCCCCAAAATAAATAAATTAAAGAAAGATGAGTTATTAAAACGAGATGTTTTTGGTAGAACCATTCTACACGTTGCCATATTGGCCAACGACATCGATTCATTACGCTCATTGACCAAGAATTCAGAATTTAAAACGATCTTACAGTTGACTGACTTTGAGAATGGTTGGAATTGCCTTCACTATATCATTCTCCA
This sequence comes from Candida labiduridarum, assembly GCA_030572435.1. Taxonomy (NCBI): domain Eukaryota; kingdom Fungi; phylum Ascomycota; class Pichiomycetes; order Serinales; family Debaryomycetaceae; genus Candida; species Candida labiduridarum. The sequence goes on from JAJLZW010000016.1 coordinate 63,559, forward strand.
TAAACGTATTATGTGCCTCAAGGTTTTAGTTGATTATTTACAACAGGTGTCCATTCAAAATAACCTTTTCCACAATAGCTCCCCTTTGATGGAGTTGTTAAGATGCAAAGATAGATGTGGTAGTAGTCCATTGCATTTGTTGGACAATGATTTTAAAGACCTTTTATGGATCCCGGAATTCATAGACGAAAAAAATGGCTACAACTTGATGTACCGATACGAGAAAATCCTATCCCACGAAGAAAAACAGAATCATGATGATGATGACCAGGAGCAGAAAGAGGAGTCTGGTACGAAAGACTTAAAAAGAGCGTGCTTGCGATCTTCCAAGGTGGAATGGAATGAGAAAAGGGGAGGTTCTGAGATATATGTATTGGGATGTAATAGTAACAACCAATTAGGAGTTGGTGATTCAACTGATAGAGTCACCCCAAGTATGTTGACCCATAATAGTTTCAAAGTTTCATACGCACATGAAGATTCAATTAGCGAATTGTTAAAACAGCCGCGGTACAAGCAGATGGTGATATCCAAAAATCATGCTTTGATTGTAAGCAAAGATGGAGAGATCTTTTCCTGTGGGATTGGTTCGAGAGGACGGTTAGGACATGGGTTGAGTGATATGAACAATTACTTCAAGTTCCAGAGAATACAATATTTCAAAGAGTTTGCCATAAAGGATGCAGCAATTTCGAATAACCATTCAGTAGTGCTAACTTCCCATAATCAAGTTTACGCCTGGGGATTAAACAGTTTTAATCAATTAGGTGTCCCCAATACTACTACCAAGAAAAACGCACATTATTTGGACAACTTTATAGCAACCCCTATACTAGTGTCAGGTGTGCTTAGAGGTGTAGGGAAAGGTCTACATGGAGTGAAAGTATCAAAAGTTCATTCGGTTGTATGGACGAGAAATGAGTTATATTTCTGGGGATTGAATGTTGGACAAATGGGAATTTCTTGCACTCGTGGAGACATCGAAGTTAAATTGCATGATCAATCTGTGAGAGGAGAAATCCAGCCTTCCCCAAAGATGGTATCATTAAGAGATGATATTCATTGCGTCAGTACAAGTGAATTGTGCACTTGCGTGGTTACCACTTTGAACGACATACATGTTTACTACAATTACCAACATTTCAAACTACCGAAAATACCAATCAAGGGTTATAGCGATAAACATTTCGATTTATTCAAACCAAGAAGAATCACTGAAGCTGCCATAATAAAGAAAATTGTGACCCGGGGTCCTGAACATTCCATGATATTATTGAGTAACGGATCGGTTTTGAGTTTTGCATTAAATGTTAAAGAAGTGAAGAGCACCAAATACACTTCTGTTTGGAAAGCTTATGACCACGACATGGTGGCCATTGACATCGATATGTCTACTGATGGGTCTGTCGTGATATGTACCAGAAATGGATCTGTTTACATCAAGTCAGTGGTGTCCAATCAGAGAAAGAGTTCTATGAGTGGAACCATTCTTCCAATTGCTGTGACTAAAAATAAGTTCAAAAAGATCGAAAATGTTAATAAGGTTGTTAAGGTTACTTGTGATCCCAAATTCCTTTCGTTCGGTTTTATCAGAGATGATGTTGACTTGTTACCATTGAAGGTGCAGAAAAATGATTTCTTTGCGGACATTGAAAGTTTATCGCCTGTGATAGATTATGATCTTTACAGAAAACAACAAGAACTACTTAAGTTTGACAAAGAGGAGGAAACGTATTTGACAAATTTTTTTTACCCATCGAAGCACGAAGAGGATGACGACGATACAGATGATGAATACGAACTCCCTATTTCAAATGAGACTTCAACTATAGACAAATTAAAGGAAAGTTATAATAATAAATTCGATTTTAGAAAGAAAAATTCGGTGGCTAGTAATATGACTTATACAAAAATATCTTCGACAGAACTAGCTGAAACTATTGATAATTTCAATAATTTTGGAGAAGATGCATTAGCACTTACGTTTCTGCAAGATAGAGAAGAAATTCGCGAAAGAGGTTTCAATTCTGTAGTTGAATTCGCATCGATTGAAAGTATCAAATTCGGTTTCCACAAGGAGATATTTGCGTCGAGATCTCCAGTTTTTGCAGAATTGTTACATTTGAATGACAAAGATGAAATTCTAGTGGGTGATAATTTTAAGACAATTTGGATACCCGGATCTTCAATATTGAAAGTCATCACAGAAGTACATCTGCTTTCATTATTACTACTTCTCCACAGTATCTATTCAGGTAGGAAAATTGACATTCCTCACCATTATGGTTCTCGTCACAATCTCCAACAACATATGAAGTTAGTCAACGATGAGTACAATTCACTTTGTAATTTATTTCAGATTTCTTTCGGCAATGATTCAGTTGTGCATGCTTTTGAAAAATTAATTGACGACGCATGTGGTGATATTGTTTTGAAGTTGCGAGATGGTGAACTTCGTGCCTTTTCGTATGTTTTGCAAGCTCGATCGGCATTTTTTGAAACTGTTTTGTCTGAAAGATGGGATTTGGAAACAGAGGAGAAAGAGCTCGACTTTAGTGGGTTATCAAAATTTCAAATGACCGTGATTCTAAGACATTTCCATGGGATTAGTGACAAGGAGCTTTTGAACTGTTTTGTAGGGGTGACCAAAGATAGAGATGCTTTCATTAATGAGGTGTTGGAATTGATTGAAATCAGTGACGAGTTGTTGTTAATTAATCTTAAATCAATTTTGCAATCAATTATATCAGATTTGGTATTCTTGGATAACGTGGTGCCACTTTGTATGCATTCTCAGTTTTTGTCGTGTGATATGATTTTCCGTAACTGTTGCTGGTACTTGTTTAATAACTTGGAAATGATGTTGTTCGATACGGGCTTTACTGGAATGCCTACAGAAATGTTGTACAAAGTGGAAAAAGAATTTCAATTCTTAAGCAATTGTAAGTTGATGGATCACAAACCATTTCAAGACAACATGTTTGAGACTGGTAACAACGTTTTGTCTGAATTCATTACCAATATTGACACATTCAATGAACACTTTATGAGTGACCGCAAGGGGTTCTCGTCATTTGAACCATTGATAGACAATGTCTACGCAGAACTCAAGAAACCAAAGGAACCAGTCAAGAAGAGGAAATCAAGAAAGAGCTCCACCATCAAGACAGATATAGCGGATTTTAGGCAAACCTTGCTCAAGGAACGTGTGGAAGAGACGTTTTCTCAGGAAGTCATTGACGATAATGAAGGATTTACGGTTGTTGGAAAGAAATCAAAGCAGAAATCTCCGCCACCACTGTCAAAAGTTATCCCAATCATTGCAAATGCAAAAACAGAACTACTTGTGAAAGCTGCGTCCACAGTCCAACCCAATGGTACTGTTGTCAATGGACTCAGTCCATTCTCCAACTGGGCATCAAAATCTACAGGGGTTCCAATATTTTCTGAGCCTCCTTCTTCTAGGTCTGTGACTCCAGTTAATACTCCACCACTTGACATGCCAGTTCTGGCAGATTGGAAATCCAAGCTGCAGAAGATGAAAATTGGCCCTGTTGTCAAGGTATCTCAAAAGGAACGAAAACGTTTGGCCGCTGCCGCTGCAGCTGCAGAAGCTGCTAGCGGCTCATCGACAGACGCTGGAAAATTGAAAGAACTGACAAGTTTAGCACCCTGGTCGATACAAGTTTCTAGTGGTTCTTGCTCTCCTGCAGTTGAAAATAAGGTCAACAATCTTCCAATGCTTGGCGCTGCGAAGACCAAATCCGTTAAGAAAACAAATGGTAACTACAAGTCACAAGAAGTAAAGAAATTGCCGTCACCTATCCGTGTACCATCATCCAGTTCAAATACCCCGTCATCGATGGCCGCTGCTATTACACCAGATTCGTCGTTCAGTAGCATTTACTCGACTCCAACTTTGGCAGAAGTTATGATTCAAGAATCGCTCAAATTGGAGCAAGCTAAATTACAAGAGAGTGAACAAAAAAGCTTAGCGGAAATCCAACAAGAGCAAGAATTTGCCAAGTGGTGGGAAGAAGAATCACGAAGAGTCCAAAAGGAGATGAAAGCTGCTGAGCCTTTGTCGAATAGTAGTAAAAAGAAAAAGAAATATAGTGGAGTAAAGAATAAAAAGGCAACATCTCCAAAACCTAATGGATCGATCACATCTAATGGTAAGAAACCTTCTACATCAAGGCCTAAACAGCCCATAACATCAACGCAATAACTTGGAAAAGTAATGTTTGTGATCCATCGTACGTCAAGATAATCTTCAAATTCACCCACTACAAAAAATAAGAATACCTGTTTTATGGCCAACGCTCATGATTTGTGTCTTCCAATGAATTTTATTTTGTTTTATATATGTTTATTCTTTGTAAAAACGATTAATGTATGATAATGAATATAGAAATGATACTTCAATAGTCGATCTCATCTGGGAACCATCCATATTCGTCCAAATCTACAAGATGCCCTTCCAGTACTGCTACATTCTCATCACGTAGCAATTCTGCTTGTCGATATTGACCATTAGCTTCTCGAGGTGGGATTTTCCCACTACTCAGGATAACCCTCCACCACGGCAATGTATCTCGATTTATATAATCTGAATTATCCGGGGAGATGTTTTCATTCAATTGGGGGATTATATAGGAACTATGTTTCAAGGAACTGCCTACTTGTCGTGAATTTTGTGGTTTATCTAGTAGATATGCTATGTGGCCTTCAAAAAAGTAATAGATGGACGCGTGTTAGTCATTCGTAATTGAACCGGGAATAAGATAATTGTCAGGCGGACGTACCATAGCTTGTGACTTTCCCATATGGGATTTGTTGCACTACTGAATATACTCCAAAATAGAATGCTTTATTATCATCTGTCAATTTCATTCCTAGACGGTGGGTTCGTTTTGTATTGTGGTTAATAAAGAGCGGAGGACACTGAAAGTTTTTGATGTTTGCTGAAATTCCAAATTTCTTCATTTCCACACTTGTCTCGGCCGAAACATGTATTACACAAAATATGCAAAAAAAAAAGTGTGATGATGAGCATTCTTAATAGAATGTATATTTTCGCAACTACCTATTCTTCTTATTACATCAACTGAAATTAGCGAAAACTCAAAACAAGCAACTTGTATTGATATAAAACCTATATAAAAACAAAATGAAAGGAATCAACGAATCAGAAATGAAACAACGAAACAAAAAAAAATAAAAATAAAAAGGTCAAATAGTGGGTATCTCTAAACATCGGCCTTATGAAACTGATAATTTTCGTCTATTATTTATAATAAGAATGCAACAGCGCCACCAAAAGCTAAAGCAATAGCACCTGCTTGTAATTGGTTATTAGCACCAGCACCCATAAAAGTGGCAGCTGAAGGGGTTGCACTAACAGAAACGTTACTGTTTGTAGAGTTAGCATTTCCACTGACTGATAATGGTAAAATAGTGAAACTTGGACTACCTTCAGTAGTTGCTGGGGTGTTTTCTTCAACTGGTGGAAGGGAAATAACACCAGTTTCAGTAGTTACTGGAGTTGTAACAGGAGGAGCAGTAGTTAAAGTGGTTAAAGTGGTTGGCGTGGTTTCAGTAGTAGAAGCAAATTCAGTAGTTGGCGTAGTTGAGGTTGTTGGTGTGGATTCCGTAGGTGGAGCAGATTCAGTAGCTGGAGTTGATTCAGTAGTTGGAGTGATGCAGGTACTTGATGAAATTGGTGTAGGGATGGAAGTCATGGAAGTAGTTGAGACGGATGACTCAGCCTTGTGTTTAGTACATTCAGTACCTAAAATTTCACAGGAAGTGTCAGTGATAGTGATAGTTTCAAGTGTGGTTTGTGTGGTAACTCTATCAATAACACCACCAGCAGAAGAAGTGGCTGCAAATAATAAAGCGAAAGAAGTGGCAGTGGAGGCTTTCATTGTGGATTAGCGAGTCTTATGTTTTGAAGAAGAAATCGAATGAAAATGATGATTGAGTGGGAATTAGTGTTCCTTTTATCCTCTTTTTGAACACTCATGTGTGTTCATCAAACTACCCACATATATTATTTTTGCAATTTTTGTGTGTGAGTGTGTGCGTGTGCAAATGTGTGTGTATATTGCTTTTTTTTTACATAATGATGTGTGTATATCCGGGACAATAAGTTGTTTGTGAAACTTCTTACGGTTTGTACCTCTAATTCATGTTAAAAAGGGGACGATGTTTTAGTTTAAGAGTCAGCACTTGGTAACGGGTTTGGGTGAGTTATTTAATAGTTAATGAAAATGTGTTTGCGAAGAGCAAAAATTTTTCACTCTCTCGAATCAACAGTAATTACACTAAGACCATTTTAATATTATACAGGCTTTTGAAAAATAGCACATTCCAAATACAGTGTTTTTTAGTCTCTTCTCAATAAACGTTTATGGCGTTTACACTTGTCATTATTGTCTGAGCCAACCTTGGGTATGAAAATTATAATTTCATGTGTTGAAAAAAAAGAACACAGGCAATATCAGGCGTCTCCATTCATCTTTTTCTATATTTATCAGGACTTTGTTCTATCTTTTCAATACCGCTCCATTCTTCCACAGCTCTTGGATATGTAACTCCACAACCCCAACAACTTGTTTGTCTATTCCAATTAACGGTTGGCGAACGTACAATTTTTCTTTAATATTGTGGCCATTTGATCTATAAATAACAAAGTTACATAAATACTTCCTTCAAATTGATCAGACAAACCATCCGCGGGTCTCGTATCTCCAAGTAAGCCTAATATTATAGTATGGCAAATGCACGTAGTATTTGCATAATGTGGGACTTTAATTAAGCCTATCGTGTCCCACCCAAACTTCATTCCGCTGATAAAAAAAAAAATAAAAAGGGGAAATCGGAAGTGCTGTTAATTAGCAGACACATTTCCACCTCCACACCTCTATATACACCCACACGCCTGGCAACATAGGCTCATGAATTGGACATCACTAATAATAAATATATCCATTGTATTTTTCAATTTAAAGTTTTCAAATGCGAGTTCAAGTACAGAGCCACCAAAGAACAGAATAGTTTTTCATGAAACCAATTTAACCCAAGATGTTGCCCTTGAGATATTGAATTCTGATAGAGACCATTACGAAATACTATCCATTGGCGATCAAGACAGTAATAATATTACTTCATATTTGTGCAGTCTACCAAAACAAGACCAATTTCAAATGAAGTATCCTGAGCCAAGAACTTCGTTGAGTGATTTGAAAGAACAAGCAGTTCAACTAGTGGCAAACTCTTTTGATCAAGATAAGTGTTTATATGCATTTGGAATTCTTGGCAACTATTGGACGGTTGGATATTGTTATGGTGATAAAATAATGCAATTTCATGAGGATTTGGAGGATTTTTTGAAAGCGAACCATAAGCCAAATCATCCAAACCATGTGTATGTTCTAGGGAAATTCCCAGGCAGCGAGAAATTCAATCTGAAAGTCACGAAAATAGCAAACCAAGCCTTCGATCAACCTAAGATTAATCTTGATCCTCGAGAATTTTCCGTGAACGAAGGATACAGTCATAAGCTAGAAGGGGAGATATGCGATCTTACCGGAGTATCGAGGAAATTGTCCATCAAATACGTTTGTGATGGAAGTAATAGCAGAATAGAGATTTTGGAAATCAGAGAAATCAAAACCTGCCAATATGACATGATTATCAATATTCCGAACCTTTGTAAGTTGAACGTAGCAAAGGAACACGTAGTGGATATAATGTGTACGCAAATATTCGCTTAATGGATAGAATATACATTTATCGTAGAACTGGTAATGTAAAAGAAGCATTCTTGATGTTATCTGATATCTCTTGTTAAATCGTATAACCCCTTCGGAGCAACAAAGCAGTGTGCAGGTTCGTCCGACGAATGGAATTTGAAATCGAACTCCCGCACCAAACATAACATCAGCAAACAAAACACAGCAAAAAAATTTTCCAATAGTTAAGCACGAACCCGTGTCAGCCCTTAACTCTCCACCCTCCCAGGAAATCTGATCAACCAATAGCAGCCCATTACGGAATATCTTCAATTGCTGTGTTTTCAATTCCATTCATTTCACTGCTTATTATTCGGATCTAGATTACCAGAACTTCATCGTTGATCTTTTTGTTAAACTACAGTCAGACAAAACTACAGCAATATTGAGCAAGATGATATCAACCAGTCATCTTATACAAAGGTTATCAACAAACCCATCCATAAGCACAACCAGGAAATTGTCATTTTTTTGGAAGATGTTGAAGATGGATGACGCCAAGAGTAGCCAAAAAGAGCGCACGGTATACAACTGGGACGAATCACCATACGAGGACATCCGTGAAAGAGCAGCCTTGATAAGAGCCAAAGCTTTATGTCCGGTGACCAAAAAACCAGTTAATTTTGTTTGTCCATATTCTGGTATCCCAACGCACCATTCCAAAGAAGCTTGGGAACAAGATAAGGAATATCATAATTTGAAAAAATACGAATCGTTGATTAAAGTGAATCTTTATGAACATGATTTGAGATCAGGGAGAAAATTTACAGAGTTTGCTTTTCCAAAAGAACAAGAGCGTGATTTCTTGGTGAATTTAAGTGATTGGGATTCGTTTTTCTACACCAGAGACTTCGCCCCTATGAATGATGAATTTAATTTGGCAGCTGCCACAAAAGTCATGACGTACCCAATTACAATGTCAGCAATTTTGTACAAGCATTCACCTTTCCTTTTGGAACCAAAGGGACCATTAACTGTTGAAGGGGCAAAATCCTTGAGTGCCTTGAAATACACATTATACCCTCCACAACTTGGTAAAGGTTCATCCAATGCCAGTAATTCATCCGAGGCAGACAGTGAAATAACCTATAAGGAAAGACCAATGAGATTATTCATCATTGGACCAAAAATGGAATCATTGCTTCCAGGTTATGTTTGGAAACAAATGGGATATTTATTCCCAAACTCCGAATTTGAAATTCATCTTGTTGGACCAGAAGCTAATTACGACAGAAAAACTATGAAGTTTAGTAAGATTGATAATACGAATGGTAGAGCGTTGATTGAAAGATTTGATTCACAAATTGCGGTACATAAGCAAACTATGTACTGGGAAGACGTTTTTACCATGGGGGATTTGTATCCATTTGATCCTTATTTGGATTGTTTCTTCTTGTTCCATCCAGGATTTAATTCCGTTGATTCTATTCATTGGGAGAAAACAATAGCAAGTTTATTGGAGACCAAGTGTCCAATATTCATAACTGGATATAGCGAAGAAGATTCCCAGAAGAATTACGATTGGGTTACGGAAAAATTCTCCGAAGATCTTGACATATTGATGCACCCTGTTGATAACCCATTTTCATGTACAAAGTATGACCTCATGAATACTGACCCAACAAATACTTTGCAATTGAATAAGAAATTATTCGGTATTAGAGGTAAGAGATACTACATAAACGTGTAGATATTTTAATCCTTGTAAATAGTTATGCTATTTTAATGCATAGATAGTTCTAATTTTGAGATAATTACTTCATTCATCTTATTCTACTTTATTTTATATTGTATTTTAATTCCGTAGGGCCGTAGTAATCCATTTTGAGCCGAATATTTCTGCTTGATAAATAATCATCGATCATAATCATATAACTTCTGGGACCAATAAGATATACATCATGTTTAGAAGTAATGAAATCCAAATCTTCCAAAGTCAAGGATCTTCTGAAATACTGATCAACAGGGTCGATTACTTTACCGCGAGACAAATATTCTATAACTTGGAATTTATCCCCGTGTATCTGTTTATATGTTTTTAACAATTCACCAAATGATCTTGAATCAGTCGATCGATTTGAAAATAGTAATGTGACTTTCCGGAAATCTTGTAACCCGGCTTCAATAACTGGGATCAAAGCGGCAATCCCATTTCCACCTGCTAATACCACCATATCATTACGATGACTTTCATAATAGCAATCACCACATGGAGGGCCTGCATACACCTTGTCGCCAACTCGTAATTCATTATGAATATAGCTCGACACTTTTCCACCAGGAATATACCGAACAGTAAGTCTGTATTCATTGGCAGTGGGGTATTCCGAAATAGAATAAATTCTTGTTGTTTCTATGTCTTCATTGGGTAAATTCCATCTCATGCATAAGTATTGACCACGTTTCGGTTTTGCAATAATAGTACCATCCACAGGAGTGATATAGAATGATTTGGTATCACAACATTCTTTGTTTAATCTAGTAACTCGAAATTCCTTAAATCCATCCCATGGTTTTTCTTCATATATGGAATTTTCAACGCTGATTAACAAATTGGCTAAATTATCATATGCAATCTTCCACGCTTCTTTGAATTCCTTATCAACATATTCTGGTGGGAATAGATCGGATAGTGTTTCTAGAAACACCTCCCCAAGTAAAGGATACTGATCTGCTTTAACTTGTAATCCAACGTGTCGTGAAACTATTCGCTTGAGTAGTTCCTGCAATGGAGTTATGTCTTGAATATGTTTAGCATACATTAATATGGTATATGCAAATGCTCTCGGTTGACGTAATAATTTGTTATTGGTTTCGTTGAAATAAGGTCTAAGGTTGGGATGCTTCTTCATTAATCGTTTATAAATCTTGTCCCCTAGGCGTATGTCAAGTTTTTCAAGTACCGGAATCGAATCCTTGATGATTTGGATTTGTTTGTGTGTTAAAGGTTTTGCTTGGAAGTAATGGTTTGTCATAGCGAAGTCTAGAATAAAGCGAGCGAAATAGTGGGGGGTTATTGCCAAAGAAGAAGAAGAACAAATAAATATAATGAGGTACTTTTTCTAATTAGGATTTTAATGGATTTTATATTTGCTTGAGATGGCATTTGCTATTTGAAAAATCGGGGTCGTCCGTGTTATATTAAATCATTTGGAAAAGAAATTCGTCAGCTGATAAAAAATTGTCTTGATTGGAATTTAGAGAAAATACACATGAATGCAAATACTTAAATACCAAACAAAAAATAATATGTGTTATCTCTTGAATGTGATGTGAGTTGGTGTTGTGGAATAAATCAAACTTGCTTTGTTTCTCAGCTGTTCTCAAGGAAACAACCTGCCGTTTACTGCAATCCACCAACTTTGTGATGCAATTATTTTTTTTTTTCGCAGTTATTGATGCTTATCATTCATACTTTACCTGTTCTATATGCATGTAATTACAAAAATTCTCAAAGAGCAAGCGAAGGGTAAAGATCAACGGTGCTTTTAGAGAGGGCAGAACTGTGATATGAATTCGAAAATCTGTTCGTCCATTCATTTGCGTATTCCCGTCGTTGATAAGTCTTGAACGCATTGTACTATTTTTTCCATGCATATTTTATGTGCCGCCAGTTGCTGTTATTTCTCTTTTGTGGAACCCTGGTTGTAGGTTACAAAACTGGACCAGAAAGAAAAGAAAGGAAAGGACAAGTCTCCTGACGGATCCATCCCTTTATTGCAATATTCTAGAAGGATGTCATGCCGATTGGATTACATTCCATTTCTTCTTAACTGTGGAGGTAATCGAGGGGTTTTTGAAAATCACTCTATTCCATAAAACATTTACGAGGCATAACTTTGCATTTGAGGTTATGAGTCTTCCTTTTCTCCGATTGCTAGTAAAAAGCGCTTTAGTTGACTTTCCACGTTCAACAATCTGAAACACGTGAGAATGTGGAGCAATGGTTTCGGGGTACAGGTATCGTCTTCAAGTCTATAGGCGATACTATATTCATTAGGGCATTCAATTACAAAAGTATGCTTATAACTCTCTGTGGAATGATGACCAATTTTACTTGGAATGTTATCGCAACCGCTAGATTGCACAAGCCCCAACTCAGTTAGCCAAGCACAAATGAACTGATTATTTTTTAAAATTTTATTTTGAAGGCTGACCAGGGCGTGTGGTTACCGTGTTTTTTGACCAAACTACGAGGTGGCTAATAACCTTCTCACCCTTTAACATGTTAGAAATAACAGACATGGTAGTTATCACTCTAAGGTAGTTACATGAGTTAGAGGGCTGTCGTGAGAAATATTTATTTGTTAATACTCGTTATTCCTTCCAAGTATATGTTTTCAGATGGTTTTGCATGAATTTTCTTTTTATATTTTTAAGGTTATTTTTATACCAACATTGCAAACATTTTATGTCAAAAAATTATTTAAATCACTTGGAAACTATTTGAACATATATCGCATCCAACCATGAATACTAGCTCAAAAGAATCAATCTTCTAACGTACCTCACGGTGTTACCACTCAGAGCTCTAAATAAGATAATTAATTATCAGGAAAACCAAACTGTATTCAAAACACCAACTATACAATACAACACTATCATATGCTATGTAGAGTACTAGTCATTTATAAAGTCCTTGCATTTAGTAATTTAAAAGTAACAATAACAACAGAAAATACACAACTGCAAAAGGATTATTTTTTGAGACCACCCAAAAGACTGGTAAGACCACTAGAACTATCACTAGAACTACCACTACTACTTCCACTACTAGGAGCCAAGATACCTCTAAGTGGACTACCGATAGTTTTTGTGATGGAATCGATAGTAGCATCGATGAATCCACCAATCCCACTGTTACCATAAGTGTTACCATTACCGAATAAACCAGAAGTAGCTTGGTTGGACTCTTGCAATTGGGCGCCAGTACCTGGGATAGCACGCTTACTTTTAGTAGCAACAGCCAATGGAGCTTGGTCGAAAGGAGCAGCAGCGGCCATAGTGGCGGAGAGAGCAAGAGCAGTAACAATATGGAATTTCATGATGATGATGATGATGAAGAAGAAGAAGATAAAGATGATGATTCGTGAAGATCGATGAACAAAGAGACTGTTCAAAAAATGAAATAATTTCTGGATTTTTTTCCGTCTTTATATATGAGGAAGGATTGGGTGATTGGCAGATATGGGAGGGAGGAGCATGATTGTATTGCGAAAGAACATTTTGTTTTAGTTGAAAATTTATGGCTTCAAAAAAGTCGAATTGTGGTTGTTGTTTACGTTGATAAAATCGTAAAGTGAGTAAAATTTTTAACGGGTTGAGCAGGCACCGATCACACAGAGTTAGTGATGCCAGAAGTTTTTGGTGTGATACGCTAGTTTATGTGAGTGTAAATGTGTGAGTGTGTTGAGTTTGACAGTTGAATGTGGTGGGTGCGAATCTCAACGGAATGTTTGAAACATACAAAACAATAGACGGGATTATTTCGACGCGAAAAATTTACCATTCCTTCAACATTTGATTGACAGATACTTTAGTTTGTTTTGATGGTAATATGAAGTGGACGGCAAGATGATTTGGTCAATCAAGAGAGTGAATATTAACCATATATATTAATTTACTCAGATTTCAAAAAATAGGTGTTTGTTATGGTGGAACACTAGTATCTCAATGGGCAAAAGAAAAACACGTGAAAAAGATTTGCAACATATTGAACTTCCATTCCCTTTGGTAAAGGGGAAAATCTTTAAAAACTTAAAGGGAATTTCAGTTTGACAAAACAAACAAACAAACCAATAAAGCTCTCCTGTTGGTCAACATTATGTACATGGAATCTTCGGACTATTTGTGTAAGCCATAGAAGCGATCCCAAGGATGTTTGATAAGTTAAATCCGCTAAAAATAGAACTACAACAGATGATGAGACAGGAACACACGTAGCTAATAATCCTTCCGAAGTAACAATGAATAGTTTTCATTGACGGACAACATCACGTGGATCAATAGCGTACAATACGTAGCTGCAAAAAAAAGTAGTTTCTATTCTACTAGACCTGTCAAAGTGTACATTTTTTTTTGTAACTAAACTAAAAAGGATATATAAGATAATAAGAACTGAAAGTAAAAAACTTTATAGATTGTAACGCATATAAAGAAATGAATCCCCCGAAACTACAACCAGCTTCCTATCCAACTAATAATATTTCCAAAAATACCTCCTGAAGAACTTGAAGATGAGGCAGTTGTTGTAGCAGCAGTGGTTGCAGCTTCAGTTGCACACTCTTCGTCGGTATCATTTGGTTCATCATTACCTCCACCTCCGGTAACATAACTAGTAGTCAAAGTAGTTGGAGGAGCTGTAGCGGTGTTGACAACGTTTGTGGTGATATCTTCTTCGGTATCACATTCAAGAGCAGTATCTTGAGCAGTTGCAACAGCAGCAGCGGATGTGGTAGTAGTTACAGAACTGCTTGAAGAAGAACCTCCTGTAAACCATGATTCGATCCATGAAAGCAAAGATGCATTGGCGGCAGTAATAATGAAAAAAGTCACGAACAAGGTAGTTAATCTCATTTTGTAGGTCTTGGTTTTTTGGATATCAGCAACGCTAAAAATTTAGTATAGATTATAATATCAAAAAAAATAAAATAAAAAACGGGTTATTGTAAATTCATTATATATTGCAAACATTGTGTCCCCATAGCTAGGAACCATTCATAACTCACTGAATACCTTCTTTTCCTTAATAGTTAAAAGGCGAATAGTTTTCTAGATGCACTTGTATAGTTCATTTACCAAAAAGGGTAATTCGGCAGATCGCACGACCACACATAAAAAAGTGAGATAGCTAAGCCGATCAAGAATTTCCCTAATCACGTAATAACTAACCAGAGGGAACCCAAACGTTCCTGAATTCCATGGATGGAAGCTTGTATGTCAGTCAATTAAGCCACCCCTGAAACACCTCCTTTCATTCTATTTTTTTCTTGTCTAGGCTAATTAAATGTTTCGTTGTGAAACGAGTGAAATTCTTCAGCTGTTAATATTTGGCGGCAACTTAATTTTCTTCTAAGCCGTAAGTAAATTTACCCCAATACGATGAACTGATCTCCATATTCCACAGTTAAGCCAAATAAAGCTGAAGAAAAAAAGATTTACAATTTTATTGAGGATAAATGGAAGGAAGGATATTATTATCTACTCCTGTTTTGCAATTACTTTCCCTAAAAGACAATTTCACCAATACCTATGCCGAATTTTTCACGCGCCTTGTTTTTGTTCCTTTCTCCTTTCTAGGGCGAGACGTCTTTTTTTTGTTTCCGCTTTAACAAGTGACCTGGAACGGGGAGACACGGCTACATTTAATTATAAAGCCGTACACGTGAGATCGGGTTTGTAATTGTAGAACCGCGCTGTAACTACAAGAAGTGAAGTAATCCTTAAATAAATGAAGATTCGTAAATGATGTATAGAATTGAAAGAAAAAAAATAAAGAAGTATAATGGGTATATAGGAATATTAACGTAAGTGAATAGATAATAAAAAAGAAAACGCTAGTACTTTAACCGATCAAGTTATGCAACAAGGCACCGGAACCAGTGAAACCAGACTCCAACATGTTAGAGAGGCCACCGATCATTTGAGAAAACATATCAGTTGGAACCTGGGAACTCGCAGCAGCAGCAGGAGCTTCACCAGAAGAAGCCGTAGCAGAACCACCAGTGGTAGCCGTACCAGAAGTAGAGCCAGAACCGGAACCATTGCAGCCGTTAACATCACATTCTGAAACGTAAACAGTCTCAACTGAAGAAGTGTTGTCAGTGGTATCACAAGGTTGAGACGAACCACCAGTACTAGGAGTTGTAGTAGAACCAGAGCCAGAACCGGAACCACCGTAACTACCACCGAGACCACTCAATAATGGAAGAAATGTAGCATTAGCGGCAGAAATAGCAAAAGCAGTAGCAAATAAGGCGGAGTATCTCATGTTAACCAAAATATGTGATGTTGTTGATATCCAAATCAAAAAATCTTGTCATTCTGGAAGGGGATTTGCAATCCTTTATATATTGCAAAAACATCAAGTGGAAAACCGAAAAAAAGATAAAAAAAGTTTAAGGAACAAGGGGGATTCCAGTTTCATCATTAGGTTTTAGGATATAACTTAATCATTATGGGATCCAGTTTCATTTGGATTAATTTAGTAAAAATCATACAAAAGATTGAGCAATAGTACTTTATCAAAAAACGTAAACAAAAAAGATCAACATTACTTGTTCAATTTTGCCATATTTTCCACTGCTCATTCACGCCCTTGTGCGCAATTAACGGATTATTTACTTCAAAAACTTGTGTCAACGTTCCAATACTAATCTATCGCCTTGGAATGGCTTAGCATGCGTTGCCCCCCTTGCCTATAATTTAGCTCTTGGCTACATTTTAATTCTCGGCTCCTTTCATGACATCTTTTCCAAAAGAATAGGTTACTTTCAACTCGAAAGATTGATAGATATTTGTAACAAAATGAAACAACTTACCAGTGTTTTACATTTCAATGCAACAATCAATCAAAAAGCAACCAAAGTAAACTTGATTTTATTAACCAAAATTCTACGTATGACCTAGGTTGTATTACTTAAAAAAATTGATTCACGGGCTAAGAAAAAAAAACAAAATCAAACAAAGTAGGTAAACGCAACACGTAAACGAAACTTGTTTTAATAAAGAATTTCAGCTCTGTGCCACGCACAGATAGATATACACATGCGCTTATTAGAAATGAACCCGTGGGCAGGTATTTGCCTCCAAGTTGACTAAGAAATAATCGGTGATTGCTTAAGTAGAGACAGCAAGAAACTGCAGGTCTAGAACTGACCCGTCCAAACATGGTCTCACCAAGCGGTTGCGAAATAATAAAAAAAAAACAAAAAAAATTAAACTAGTCATCTCATATAATGACAAGTTGCATATATTTAACATATATGGAAATTTTGTGAAAAATTCTCCATCGAAATACATAAATTAAATAGTAATAATCAAAGAATATATTAATCAAAGTAGACAGTACTTATAAACGTCTAAGATAATAAAGCAGTTATCTCGTAGCATGAGAAAAAACTGCAGAAGAAAAGAAAAAGAATAGAGACATTGGGGAAATTTGATTTAACCAATAGTGTTATGTAATAAAGCACCGGAACCAGTAAAGGATCCTTCTAAGACATTGGAAATAGCAGCAATAATACTAGACAATGGGTCTGATGGAGTAGCAGTGGAAGATGAATCATCTCTCTTACCAATGGTATTGTGCAATAAAGCACCGGAACCAGTGAAAGTACCTTCTAAGACGTTGGAAATGGCAGCAATGATACTGGATAATGGGTCTGATGGGGCAGCTGCAGAAGAGCTGTCATCTCTCTTACCAATGGTATTGTGCAATAAAGCACCGGAACCAGTGAATGTACCCTCTAAGACATTGGAAATAGCAGCAATAATACTAGATAATGGGTCTGATGGAGTAGCAGTGGAAGATGAGTCATCTCTCTTACCAATCGTGTTATGTAATAAAGCACCGGAACCAGTGAAAGTACCTTCTAAGACGTTGGAAATGGCAGCAATGATACTGGATAATGGATCGCTTGGAACAGCAGAAGCAGAAGTTTCATCAGAAGCATCACCTGTGGAAGATGCAGAACCAGTCACTTCACCGGAAACGGCACCGTGTTCTTGAGCAGAAACTGGAACTTGATCAGGAAGAGAGGAGGAAGCAGCAGAACCGGAGACGGAACCAGATGATCCAGAAGAAGAAGAACCGGAAGAACCAGAAGTGGAACCTGAGTAACCAGAAGAAGAACCAGATGATCCCGAGGAGGTTGAAGAACCAGAAGAGCCGGAAGCGCCAGAAGAACCCGAGGAGCTACCGCCAGTGTTAGCACCTAAGAGACCGGAAATTGGGTTGGATGAATCTGCTCTAGCAACAAGTTCATATTGTTGTGGGATAACAGCAGCTTGGATGGAAGAAGCAATCAAAGTAGCAGTTAAAACGTTGTTGAATTTCATTGTTGATAAATAGCGAGTGGAGGGGGGAGTTATGTGATAATTGAGATAATGAAAGAGAGGTTGAAAATGGGGCTGAAAATTATTCTGGAAAAAAACTCAAGTATTTATACTAGTTTTTTTTTTTTCCAGTAACAATTCTTCAAAAATAGACTTGACAGATGAAATTATCCGCTGTGTATTATTGTTTCTGTTATACCAGAACCACAGTTGTCGATGCCATATCCACGATGCACTAATCGGGTCTATGTATGCAATGACGCGGATCGCTGTTGTTCCTGAACTGGTTTTTGTTGGTGGTGGTGGGGAGCAATGTTTTTTGGGCGGATGCGAAAACTGACACAAAAAGAAAAATCGACCATCAACGATTTTTCTGTTGCACTCTGGAATGAGGGAATGTGCAGAGGCCTATAATTATTTTTTGAAACATAAAGTAACCCACGCTCATCCTTTCATATGAAAGTATGTAGAATTGTATGAACATGTGAGGTAATATTGGATTTGTTTGGAACTGCACGATTTTGGTCATCAAAACTATAGATATTTTAATTGAACTTGTCCTTGGTCCTAGGCCGGAACACACCAAGAAATTGGAACTAAACTTGTATACCATCGATATTTTCCAGAATGATGAAGAATTTTCGCTAAGAAGGACACAAGAAAAAATAAACATTGACACCCAAGATCAACCGCAGATCATTCGCTTTCTATTTTAAAAACAGACAACTTGTATGAACAATAGAAAATTCAATTGCTCTCAGTAGGAGCTTTTCTCTTGTTTGTTTCTATTGAATTCCAACTGAAAGTTGAACAGAACCCCATTTGAACCACAGTTTTGATGGAATCCATTTTAAAAGTTATAATCAATTTTACAAAACATGCACAATTTAGAAAGATGAATAAGTTTAAGAAAATACACAGCATGGCTTGATTGGCTTAAGCGATGGGCGAAAAATGAATGTCAAGTTTCGCCCATGGAAATGGACATTTTTTATTTTGTAACCAAAACGTCTTTCCTCTCTTCACCTAATATATCGTTTTGCAACTAAATAATTCCGGGGCATGTGTGCTTGCTAGTGTGAATATTCTATTTGTGCACGCTTCTATTCTTGCCATATCTCTAAAATAGTATGATTCGATCCAATTCCCTTCAAATCTTGACCAAAAAGACCAAGAAAGTACAACGAAGACCCTTGGTATGAAATAGCAAATTTGATTATACAAACAATCTTCAAAAGAATATTCATTATCAAAGAATATATATTTATATATAAAGCAACCTACCTTTAAGTTATAGGATACCAGGGGCACCTGTTTAACCAATTAAGTTGTGCAACAAGGCACCACTACCAGTGAAACCGGATTCCAACATGTTAGAGAGACCACCAATCATTTGAGACATCATGTCAGAAGGAGGAGCAGAAGATGAAGCTGGTGGACTTCCATCGGTTGCTGGTGTAGCAGAACCAGTAACTGAACCAGAAGCTGAACCAGATTCACATGGAGGTTCTGCAGCGGCAGTGGTGGATTCGCAAGGTGGTTCAGGAGCAACAGTTGCTGTCTCGCATGGTTGTTGAGGAGCTTCAGTTGCTGAAGGGGAAGAACTGCCGGATCCACTTCCCCAAAGGGAGCCACCAGAAGAGCCACCACACAAAAATGGAAGGAAGGTTGCGTTAGCGGAAGACAAAGCAAAGGAGGCGGCTAATAAGGCAGTGTATCTCATTATTAGGTTTGGATTGAAATATTTGATTTACTTGTTACTTTTTCTCTATTTTAATTTCTTTCAATCAAGGAGATTTTGCCTTCTTTAAATATTGATTTTTCCAGCATCCGTCAAGACGGTTCAAAAAAACTATCAAAGAGTTAAAAATAACCGAACCAGTCCTTTTACAATTTTTGGAAAGATCGTATGGTAGGCAGTGTATAAGATAAAGAATTCGAAATGATTTTCCAATTTCTTGTAAAACAGCAATTCAAAGTGAGTCGTAACCATTTGAACCTAATTTCTAATCAATCAACGTGGGTGTTTTTTGTATTTCTTATCAATTGCTGCTGATAAGTTCGTGCTGATGTTTCAAACACTAATTATGATAAATAAACAGATGGGCTTTGCTATGTCTATATCATAATAGAAGAATGGGAGAAGTCATCGATTTTGTTATCGCTGTTCATCAATTACTCATTGAGGTTGAACTTAATCGAAGTCGCATCTTGCTTTTCGCAACCTGCAGCAATGCTTAAAATTATTTTGGTCCCAAATTCTATTTTTAGTCTTTTTTAGTTTTTCCGGAGCGTTTTTACAGAAAATGCGCAAATTATAATTCATAATTCAATAAAATGCTCACGGAGATAAATTGCAATACAAAGGTTTGAAGAACTTTGAATTCATACATCAGATCTTCATTACTTTACTTCATTGTATGAATACACACATATATGGCTATTGCTCAAAAGACAAATGTCGATTGGCAATTTGCATCTTTGGTTGCAAAAATCGAGCATAGTAACAAAGAATTATAGTGCGTATTTATTTCGATTTTAATAATAAATATATTGGTATATAAAAGTAACTATAAGCTAAAATTGTTCTTAACCAATCAAATTGGAAATCATAGCACCACTTCCAGTGAAGGTAGCTTCTAACATTTGACTGATTGCACCAATGATTTGAGATTTAATATCAGTAGGAACTTCAGGAGAAGTTACTTCGCCAGAAGTGGCACCACTAGGCACGGTAACACAAGTTTGTTGTTCACAAGCTTGTTGTTCACAGTTTTGTTGTTCGCAAGTTTGTTCTTCACAGGTTTGTTGTTTGCAAGTTTGTTCTTCACAAGTTTGAGCACCAGCAGAAGAATCACAAGAACCAGAACTTCCACATGGCAATTTAATAGCGCCGCCGGTAGAGTCTCCATAACTACCTCCACCTATTTTTTTAAGAAAAATAGCATTAATGGTTGACAAAGCAACTCCAACAACAAATAAAGTAGTAAATTTCATGTCGTGATTGTATGCGTAAACTTGAAGGTAGAGCAGTGGAGGATAATGTTTAGCAAGGACAAGTTGAGAACTAGAAATAAGGGATTTAACAGGTTTTTATATTCTACAAATACTTGGCCATGCCTATTCCATTTTTAGAAAGTCTGTTTCTAATTACTAAAACCCAATGGATGACACCGTTTGTCTATTACAAAGCAGGGCAAAACTATACAGTAGGCACTTTCCATGTTTGGATCGACCTTTTCCTATTTTCTTGAACTGTATTAGTTTGGAATTGAGATTGCCATGATTCCGAATCATTCGTTGTAGCACTTGGTATACTTTTGTGGATAATTAACGATAAAACTAAGCCTCTTTTTTGCTTGCCGCGTTTACTGCAACAGGGTCCCTGTTTTGTTGTCTCCGTTTGATTTCAAGTCAGTTAAACTTCGTTTTGTTCATTCCTTTGGCACTTTTGAAATTCGTTGAAACCACATAAGAAGAATTTACCAAAGTTATGTTTTATCATTGTATGACAAGAAAAAACCTGGTATAGAACTTCTTGGTAATTACTCCTTATTAATTCTTAACTATGAGTACTAAGAAATTTGCTTAAAGATTAGCATTCGCCATTTTTTGTGGCAATGGCAGATGTTATCATTTCATTGGATAACTATCAGGTATGCAAATGATACAAAAACTGAAGAGTTGCAAAGTTTTGAAATTATGACAATTTTTATTGGACGAAATTCTTAGTGTATAGTGGGGATAAATGAGTTTGAACAGTAAATGTGTATCTAAATTTGTCGTCTGTATGTTTTTAAAATCTTACGATGGCAATTTCTGATATATGAGAGAGAGTACTTAGAGTTTACATATATCCTTCAAAGAATAGGTATTTATTGCAATTGCTAGTATAGGGGGTATCAAAGCTAAATAAAAAGTAAGACAAACAAAATAATTTTAGATCACTTCCAAGCTAGATGAAGTGGTGATTTCCTAACCGATCAAGTTAGAAAGCATAGCACCACTACCAGTAAAGGAAGTTTCTAACATTTGACTGATGACACCGATAATTTGGGAAAACATATCAGTTGGAATAGCTTCAGCAGTAGAGCCACCAGTGGATCCACCATAACTAGCACCACTTTCAGCTCTTTTGACAACTTCAGCAGGGGGAGCACCCTCAAGGGACACAGCTTGGGCAGAAATAACCAAGGTAGCAGCAATCATAGCGTAGTTGAATCTCATTGTTTTTATTGGTTGTAGTTGAAAGTAGTATTTGTTGGTATTGATGGTGAACTTCAAATTCTTAGAACTTTAATGAAGCAGAAATTTTTCTTGTTTATATAGTTTTTAATTTTATGATAACTCCTCTTTCTATAAACGGAAAACCTTGCCAAGACAAATTAAAAGAACCATAGGCAGTTTGTCGGTGTCAATATCATTCAAACATACAACTAGAATCAAGTAAGAGAGAGAGCAAAACGGAGGTGCCCAGAAATTTGTTTCCTATTGGCTGATCGATGATTCATTTTTGCAACCAAGGTTTGTGGAAAAAAAAAAAACCTACCAAATAAGAGTTACAAAAACTACCTATTAACGATTCTTTCCCCAGCAATAAACGTTTATTTTTTTTTTTTTTCCGCGTGTATCGCATTTCCCCTGTCCCCAATTTTCTGCCCCTACAAATTTTGGTCGACGCGCATTCAGGCGCCACGTACATGCGACGTACAGGAAACTGTTCGAACAAAGAATGTTTGTTGTTTGTGTTGCTGCTGATCGCGGAAAACCAATCGCGTTGACTTGGAATAAGAAAATCCAAATCCAAAACTAGTATTACGTTAACCACGAATTACGAGATGAAACTTAAGCCTATTTTTGGTTATTCTGGAGACACGGTTGAGTAGTACAAAATTAAACATAGAAGTAGACTTGAGCACACTAGAACATCCTCTGAGTGTTCACACGGTAATCGAATTTGATTTACTCATACTTGTTAATGTATGAACGTGGCATGGTCGTTCTATTATCTATGCGCAAATTCACGAATAATAGTGATCCCTAAATTGAACAATTTACAAATTTCATGTCCACTGCCTCTTTCGATGGATACCAATATCATTCATGCATACTCACATAATGAAGAAAAAATATATCCGGTTGTTTGTTGACAGGTCGAGTACTCGGGGAAGTCAGGCATTTCTAAAAAATCTCAACCTCGAACATCGTAAGAGAAAAGGGATACCAATCGTGAAACAGGGGTAAAATAAAACGTATTTTTTTCCTTTGATGGTGGATAGGTTTGTGGATTAGTTTTTGTTCCATTCGGATAAGAGATCTACAATCCGAAACACAAGTCAAAGTCATGAGACTAAATGTAGATCGACAAAAACTTCTCTTTGTACAATTTGAAGATCGATTTCAAATATAGAAAATCCCACTGGTTGTTTGTGCTGTCATCGACAACATCCTTTATTTTTGCCAAATTTTGACCACTTGTAAATAGGGAGTAGCATTTGTAAAAGAACTAAAATCAAGTCTAGAATGAAAATTTCATTTTTCAATGAGGTGAGTAACAATTGTTAAATGTTGATGGTTATCGTAGGTAGGGGTTGAATTTAATAATGAGACCCTATACTAATTACTAATGATCAAAAAATGATAAACAAAATAAGAAATATACAACAATAAAATACATCTCAAGAATTTCAGAGTTTCACAAGAAGGCCAACATGAATTCCTTGGCCATTACTTTGGTAATCGGAATATGCTGTGCTGTTGTGTTGGGTCAAAATCATGCTACCCAGATAGGACATAATGAAACAGTGTGTCTTTTGGTGGTGGAGGGTTTCTACCTCAGATTCAATTAAACGATAAAGGTTTTTAATTTGGTTAGCCGTGGGGGTTTAATATGGCGAAATGCCTACCCTTGAAACTTTGCTAAGCCTCTGTTCGTTCGAATCTCTGAAATGTCAATCATGAAATAATGAGACAACTAACCTGACAGGCATAGTCACATGTTGTAACCAAAGGATACGTGACGTTGATATAATCTGCTAAATTTTCAATCTTCAAGATTCCCATCAAGTCAAGAAAAAAGTAAAAAAGCGGTTCTAAGCGTTCAAAGTAGCTCTGGTAGTGCATCTAACAAAAACATAATTCGGGTATTTATTTTTTGGCAGCCATACGCAAGGTGCTTTCGTCCCATTCCAATGTGAAATCAAAAGTACAGGAATCACAATACTCCATATAGCCTTGAAAATATTTCTTTTATCCGTTCCTTTAAATACTTAATTCCAATTTTGGGGATGCACCAACTAACATTATAATCTGTAACATTCATATTGACAAGAGTGAAGGACACTTCGTTTTGTTCTGAAGGGTTGAGTTATTTCAGTTGTTTCATATTGGTTTTTTTGCACTCTCCCATTAAGCAAACAATCACATATAAAACCAATTCATGTTTTCCTAAATTTCATAACCTAGGTTGCTCTTTTTTTTTTATCTTGCAACTTTCTAACTTTCAATCGTTTTTATACCCATTACCTACTACAATGAAGATTCAATTCCTTACCGCAATTGCCCTTGCTGCTACTTCCACAATGGGAGCTCCATGTTTATCTGCCCTCTTGGGTGGTGGCTTGCTCGGTGGTGGTTCATCATCAGGTTCCACCTCAGGCTCTACTTCTGGTTCGACTGAGTGTACGGAATGTGAAAACTCCAGTGGAGATGCCTCTGGTTCCGTCTCCGGCTCCGGCTCTGTTTCTGGTGGTACTCCAACTGGACAAGCCTCAGTAACTGAAACCGTCCAAGCTCCAGCACCAGCAGCCTCTGGTTCTGCCGAAGGTTCTGGTTCTTCAAACCCAGGTGGTTTTGTTATTGTCAATGGTCAAGCCGATGCCCCAGCCGCCTCTGGTTCTGCACAAGTTTCTACTAGTGGTTCCGATCCAAACGCTCAAGGTTCTGTTTCCGGACAAGTATCTACTAGTGGTTCCAGCGCACCTGCTCAAGGCTCCACAGCTGGTTCTACTCAAGGCGCTACTCAAGGTTCTACTGATGGTTCTTCTTCGGGTTCTGCAGCAACCAAATCTAGCAATGCTATCCCAGGTACTGGCGCCCAATTACAAGAGTCCAACCAAGCTACTTCTGGTTTATTCGGTAATGGTAACACTTATGGCAACAGCGGTGTTGGTGGAGAAGTTGATGCTACCATTGATTCTATTACCAAGGCTATCGGTAGTCCACTTAGAGGTATCTTAGCTCCAGGTGGAGGTAGTAGTGGTAGTGGTAGTAGTAGTGGTGGCCTCGGTGGTCTTTTGGGTGGTCTCAAAATATAAACCCTTTTCAAGTTCTAAAAAATAATCTGTATATGATCAAAATATACCTGCGGAGATGGCTGTTCGTCGTTTACATTCATGATATGTATAACGAAACAAAGCTGTTGTTTAATACCCTTTCTTCGTTTCAATAAATTCCTTTACAGTTCTTTTATATATTTACTATAACAAAAAATGTACTCGTTGTTTTTCTTTTATTAGTTGAGAAAGACAAGTTTTTTATTTAAAAAAAGTTCAACATTCTATTCGTACTACAATTTATGCTACTCAATACTCTATCCATATACTTTTATTATTAAAATAATTGACTTAAGCCTGAGCATCTACTTCCATGTTATCTCCGTTGTCGTTAAACGTAACCACGGTTTCCTCAACATCACAAATATCGTATACGCTTTGTTTCAACACTGCAGTAGTACCCAACGGGAATTTGTAATCTTTACATTTCTTAATTCTCACATTTGGCGTGATATAATTTCTCATCAATTGGGCGTCTTTACCGATTTCCATTACACATACATCCACATTTGAACCGGAACCCAAATCATTCCAAATACCTGCCAAAATTGCCTTCGAACACAAATCAACCGCTTCTTCTCTTGTCATATCTTCTTTGAAATACGTTTCCAAAACGGCCATGGCATTCAATGAACCGGATCCCAAACTTTGGTATTTCCCGATATCAGTAGAACCATGCGCTTGAACGGACAATAAATGGGCTCCCGTAGGATCTACCCCGGCAACAATCAAATACGCTCCCAAATGACCTTGATATTTGAATAAGTGTTGCTTTAACATGGTAAGAGCAGCTATGACTCTTGGTTGCCTATTTTGTGATAATGCATGTAGTTCCAAATTTGAAGCAATCAATTGTGTGACCATTTCTGTATCAGCCGCAGTACCTGCACCGGCACACCAGATTTTAGGAGCTAATCTATGCAATTTTTCACAGTTTTTATCAGCGACAATTGGTCCGGAGGTGGCTCTGGTATCGGCTGCGATTACTACACCATTTTTGAATTTACAACCAACAATGGTTGTACCCGTGGATGTTGCCCTAGGGGTGGCAAATCCTTTGGTGGACAAGAATGTGTTTCTTTGGTAATTGTCAAAATTTAATCCCACCATGGCAGTTGTTGATCTGGTTGTTGTTCGTGATAGGTGGTAGTGTTGATGGTGGTGTACTTTTTTTTTTGCCCTCCATGATTAGAGAGGGAGAGAGAGAGAGAGTTGGCTACCGAATTCAAAAACAAAAGTTGTACCTTCTGTACACGACTTTTCGGTTGACATTTTTTTTTTCTTCAGGTGATTTGGCTGTTCGTGTTTTGTTGTTGTTGTTGTTGTTGTACAGGTTGATTGATTAATTGATCTCGAAACAACCACCTATCATTCCATTTGTGTATTAGTATAACCATATCCCTAACTCCTGGGCCTCCATGTCAGACAAATACAATTTTATCACACCCGCAAAAGTTCGCATCCTACTAGTGCCAATTAACAATTGTACTTCAACAAATTTTGCAAAATATGTTGAATTGATCAAATCAAACGTATCTGAGATTCGCTTATTAGACATTTCACCGGATAATACCGATGATAACAATAAGCTACAATATTTTAATCCGAGTGGTTTCCCGCAAGGTCGAATATTTCCCGAATTCATTTCGAATAGTATTGAGAATGAATTAATCTTTTTGCATGATTTTGAACCCTTTAGAAAGACTTTTATTGTCTTGGGAATAGGTCCATATATCGAAGATTTATCGACTGAGCAGCCCTTGAAAAAATTGAAAAAACAATATCATAGTGCAATTGTTCATAATTTGATACTATTGGATAGTACAAAAGAGAAGCTAGAAACTAAAATCGATCGTATTTCCGGAGTATTTTATCATAGTTCCAAATTTAGTTCAATAACTGCATTGGAGACGATATTTTGTGAACTCATGCAATCATTTTTAATAGCATTAGATGAATATGTGTTGTCGTACTCGAATATTACATTGAGATCACCTGTGTCAATAACTGATACTAATGTATTGACAAAAACTATCAGCCAAGCTCAAAAAAGACTAAGTTCTGGTTCAACTTCTTTCAAAGCTGCTTTTGGCAACATCAGTAATGGTAACAGTAATAACAATAGCAATTCAGGACAATACTCGCCCAATTCACCTTCAACTCCAATTATAGAGAATTCCAAAATCCAGTTGAAAAATTTGGGAAGACAGAGGAAATTGATGGGGAATTTCTATTTATTGACAGGGAAATATAATTCTGCCTTGGATAATTTCTTGGAATGTTTAACCAGTTTGAAGAAATCAGAAGATTATTTATGGCTTGCCAATGCATTGGAAGGGATTTGTGTTTGTATTGTATTATTGGAATTTATTGGTGGGTCGTATCAATTACCGAATCAATTGTTAAATTCAGTATTACAAATTCCTAAGTATAAAGCAATTTCAGAACCAAATTTAGTTAGAAAAAGTTCAGTGGAATCTAGTACTGTTGCAAATGGAGCCACGGGAGCAACAACAACAACGACAACAACAACAGCGACAACATCGTCTGCTACGTCAATAATAACACCAAGAAATTCTATTGGTAGTTCGAACGGATTTAGTTTGAATGCATTAACTTCGAATATTGATTTAAATAACTTGTCAATTCCCGAACTTATAAAGATTATCATGAATAGAGTGATTTATTTCTATGGATTGACTAGTAGTGATTTTGAAAATATGGTACCTGATATTGTTTATGCTGAAAGCATATTGCGAGAAATCAAGTTATTCACAGGATTTCATTTTACACATACAATTGAGAATATAGTAAAGAATACTGGGGCTGACGCTCCTAGTGTGATTAGCAAGTCAATTCTGAAATTGGATATTATGAACGAAATTGACAAGATTTTCCAATTACAATTAATCGATATGAGTATTATTGATCAATGCAGAATTTATTCAACCCTCGCAACCATATATACAAAATTGGGATTTTATAAGAAAAAGGCGTTTATATTAAGAATACTACTTGTTGGATTATTGCCACAATTGAGTTCCCATAATTTATCAAACGATGTTGTTTCATCATCACAGGCAATTTTAGACATATTTGATACGTTATTTACAGTTTATGGTGTTAATTCTCAGTCAGAATCATTATCCAAGGATGCATTTTTTCATTCACAAAGCAATTGGACTTCATTACAGATTCAATTATTACGATTAGCGTTAAAAGTTGGGGAGATCTTGGTGGATAAGTCATTTTTATTGAATGTTTCAAGTTTATTGCTTGTACGATATACTCATTGTTTACCGTCTGATGACCAAATTAAATTGAAGCTTAAGATTGATGATATTTTAAAGAATAACCGTGGATTATCCATACCTTATTGGGATCCATTTTTGGTCCGAAAAGTTAAATTTGTTAACACTTCTAAATCCAGAGGTGATTTAATGTCATTCAAAGATTCTTCTGTTAATAAGGGGGGCAAAGTACAGGAACCACCGGAATCACAATCACCATCAAAATCAGAACCAGTTATTTTTGATCCTTACGCCGCTAGGAAGAAACCTATCGACTCAACAAAAGTGCCAACATTAATAGCAGAAGATATTTATCAATTGAAAGTTACGTTGCAAAATCCATTCGCATTTGAAGTTGAGATAAATGATATTTTGATTGTTAGTGAAGGAGTGCAACTAGAAACAATTAAAAGTTTAATTCAAGTAGTTGATTCTTCATCATCTGTAACTGCAGCCACGACCCAAACAACCACATCAGCAACATCGCCAACTCTTGGATCGTCACAAAGTTTTCAAAGTCCGACGGGAATAAACAATAACAAAATTAGGCAATCAAGTAGTAAACGAACATCACCACCAACAGGGACTTCAACAACGGTTTCACAAGTTAATTCAGTCCATTCCACGCACACATTAGCTATCCCACCTAACTCATGCGAGAGATTTTTAATTTCATTTAGACCACTATCCAATGGTAATACGAAAATTATCGGATTCGACATTTCAATAAATAATTGTCAATCTCAATTTTTCCGAATTATAAATAAAGAAAAATTCGATTACTGTTCAAAATTGGTACCTTCAGGCAAGAATAATAAAGAGAACTCGACAAAATTGGCAAGAACAGGCAGTACACGGACAACGCTTGACCAACTTGTTCATAATCTTAGTGTTTCTGGAGATGAATGTGTTATCAGTGGAAGAGTATCAATAGATAAAGTATCATTATTTATAATCCCACCTCAACCTTCATTAACATTATTGGATATTCTGGCATCAAATGGGTGCCTTATGTTGTTGGAAGGAGAAAAGCAAGAAGTTTCGGTAGCATTAACTAACAATTCCATGAAATCCATTAATTATCTTTCATTTTCGTTTTGGGATTCAACGGTCGAATTCATAAATAAAAAGTTAAACAACATCACTAATAACAACAATAATGGTAATAGTAGTGGAAATTTAACAAATGTTGAAATCTACGAATTAGAATGGCATTTGTTAAAATTCAAACCGTTCAAAATTCTAAATAAGGATATAATTGGAGAAATTATCCAACCTGGTAAGACCATTGAACTTAAATGTGAATTAACGAGCAGAAAATTCATGAATGAACTGAAAATTATCTTGGATTACGCACATAAAGATATTGCCAAGAAGAATGCAGGTACGGACGAGAGTTGGTTTTTAAAGCATTTAGATATCCCATTAAATGTGTCAGTAATGCCATCAATTGAAGTTGTTGGGTGTGATATTTACCCAATTATGAAATTTCAAAACAAGCTAACATCTTTGACAGGCTCTTCTCCAAATGATGAATTGGACAATTTTTTAAAGAATTATTCCAATTTAAACGAATACTGCTTGTTAATTCTTGATTTGAGAAATTCTTGGAATGAAAAGTTGCAATTTGAAATTAGCTATGAAAGTTTTAAAATTTCAAATTCCATTGAATCGAACAAAACTTTAAGGGTTTTGATTCCTATTAAACGGGAAATTCCAAGCCAAAACGACCATAATGGCAATACTTTTGATCAACCTATACCATCTTTAAGAAATAAGCAATTTATTAAGAATTATAACGTTAATGAAGAAGATGAAAAGCAGATCAAGAAATTGTTTTGGTTACGATATGCAATTTTAGAAAAAATACTGGGTAATTGGAAGTTGATCACCAATAACAATGCTAGTGGTAGTGGAAATTATAGATTTGGTGTTATTGATTTAAGACCAATCAGAATAACTTCAAAGATGGCAAATATGTTGATTTTTGAAAAAATTCATATTTCAAACTCAATTATTACAGACGGATGTATCAAAGGTAGTGATAATTTAGGTGATGATAATGACGAAGGAGTTGGAAATTCATATAATTTATCATTGGATGAATTTTATACTTTAAAAACTACAATCACGAACGATTCAAATAAACCAATTTCAGGAATAATACGTCATTTGCCATTGCCACTTCATGGATCCACAACTCTATCAACCACTACTGGTCTTGGTGTTGGTGGAAGATCATCGCAGAATATTTCAATAGATAAGAAAATGTTGATCAATGGAGTATTGCAAAATAAATTCCCCGAAATTAAACCACGAGATAAATTGGAAATCGAGATTAGTTTTGTTATTATTGAACGGGGTGAATTTGAATGGGGTATAGTGGTAGATTTGTTTAATAACGAAGACACTATTAAAAATAAAGAAGAAATTTATATTACTGCCAATTGAACCCAATTCCAATAAATACATATATATATGTACTTGTATATTGTCTTCGATTTATAACAATAGGACTATATCAACATGAATCATGGGCAAACTATCTACTTTTTCACACCTTCGATTTTGAAAGGTAAAGGTTGAGCACCTTCACTTTCCAATTTCTCAATATATCGTTGTCTAACTAAATCATTAAATCTCTTTTCTTGGAAATATTTTACCCATGCTTCACTGCAATTCTCTTCGAATTGATTCTTTTCAACACCACAATCTTTATTGACTCTGGGTAATTCCTTAGAATCCAACGAGTTGTCGATATAGTGTTTTTGGAGGCATTGGAAAAACAAGTCACGCTTTTCCCAACACTTGAATCTCTCTCCTTTGTTTGGAGCAAAAGAAACCTTGTCTCCTGATGGGGTGTACATAACCATTGAGTAAGTTTATAAATCGGTGGGTTCTAGTTGGTTTGTGAACTAAAGAAAGAAAGAAATGATTTGATGGTTCTTTTTTTTCTTTGGGGAAAGAGAAGACAACGGAGACTGACAAAAGAACGAAGGATGATTGCTGCTTGTACATATAAAACGAGCTAGTAGAGTTATATGGTTTGGAACTACCCCACAATTGCTATTATAGAATGTTTTAGAAGATTTTACTTGCTCTTATCACTACACTCTGCCGTTCATATCTATTTCCTTGTATGGTTGTGGATAATTGTCATTTGCACGACTTTTTTGTAACCTTTCTTCCGAAGAAACGTTCTAGAGTCTTCTATTACCACCAGAAAGAACGAACAAATTTTTCAACCAACCATATAACCAACCAACCAATCAGCCAACCAACTAACCTACTTCTAATCTTTCTACACATACGAAATCATGGTTGTGAATAATCCGAACAATTGGCACTGGGTCGATAAGAACTGTTTACCATGGTCCATAGAATATTTCAAAACCCATTTACAGGGGCTCGAGGTTCAAAAGCAAAACCAATTTATTCGTATCGAAGAAGTCTCCTCCGTTGAAGGTGACGTTGATGTTTCTCAAAGAAAGGGAAAAGTGATTTCATTATTTGATGTTAGAATCGTATTGATTTTTTCAGGATATAAAGCTAACGATGCCGATATTAATGGATCGGTCATTATACCTGAGTTGACCTACGTTAGTGAGCCGGAAGATTTGCAATTCGATATAACGATTTATAATGAAACTGATAAACATAGTGAGTTTAGAAAATTTATCAAGAAAGAATTGGTGCCTAAATTAAGAGAGAAGGTGATGAAATTTGGGGTTGATTTGATTGAGACGAACAGTAAAGACATTCAATTGTCTCAGGATAAGGTGACTTCGACCTTTACTAAATCCAACCAATCCACAAGGGCACCAACAGAACAAACTACTAAAAAGGAAGAGCCATCAACAGAGCCATCAACAGAGCCATCAACAAAGCCAACTCCATCTCCTGTTGTACAACCACCAAAACAACTGTCACCTGCAGAAAAGGATTTAGTTACCGATAAAATTGACAGTCATAAAAAGGTAGTTTATGCCCATGATTCAAACATCGTACCTAAATATAACACTACCACTTTACATTTAGAACCATCTTTCAACACCACTGCGGAAGAACTTTATAAAACATTATTGGATGAAGCACGAATTTCCGCCTGGACTAGAAGTTTCCCAGTAATTGATAACCCAGTTAAAGAAGGTTCAACATTCACGTTATTTGGCGGTGGTATTCAAGGGAAAATTTTGCAATTGGTGCCTAATAAACAAATAGTCGAATTGTGGAGAATTTCCAATTGGAAGGAGGGCCATTTTGCGCAATTGGACATGAGATTGATTCAAAGTAGCGATGAAACTAAGATGGTGGTTAAATTTACTGGAATTCCTATTGGAGAAGAAGAAACGGTTAGAAATAGCTTTGAGGAAAGATATATTCGAGCTATAAAGATTACGTTTGGATTTGGTGCTGTGTTATAATTACGTGATAGATAGCTTTAATTTATATACATGGAATACAGAACAAATATAGAACAGAAACTAATCGACTTTGCGTCTCTGGAAATTACGGCGTCTCCTAAGTCTACGCCCTGGCTTCTTTGGACGGTCGTTAACTCCTAGGCTTCGTGGTTGTTCTTTGGGTTCATCAATTTCTGGATGGTCAAATTCATAATCAAGATCGAACACTTTGGCCAAACTGATTCCTTTAGCCTTCAAATCAAATTTGCCTCTTCCCACATAGTACAATTCACTCAGTTCACTTTTGCTAGCGGTAGGTTTAATTTTAACAACATCATTAAACATTAATTTCAACTTCGATGCAAGCTCATCCAATTTTTCTCCCAGCCACACTTTCAACACAATATCTTTCCCTGGTCTCAATTGATGATAGGCCAAGTATAATGCCGCATAGCATAGGAGCATATTACCCATATGATCGTCATCGGCCGATCCGGAACAATTTACCATCATATCACTCATGATTAAATCGATGTATTGCGTCTCGTATCCTTCGTTCTGAAAGAAATCGAACTCTTCATCTTTTTCCTTCAACGATAGATCAAGTTTATACTTCTCCGTCTGCTGTGAGTAAGCTGTGCCTAGCTCATTTCTCCGGGCCAAACGCCTTTCTTCACCTTCCTTCCATCTTAATTCGTTTTTTTCTTCCACGGTTAGTGGGTACGCTTGACTATCCTTTTCCCGATTATTGAAAAATTCATATATTAATTTTTGGGTCGACGCTTTGGTTACATCACCTTGGATGAAATCGGAACCTCTGACAGGACTGGCATCATTAATATCTATGCCAAGTATGGAAAATTTTAGTCTCTTCGGATCGTCGATATCTAGTCCTTCCTCTTCAGCATGATCTTCGCTCTGTTGACGCAAACGACCAAGTGCAACTTGTGTCCATGCCCCAGGAGCAAATCCTAAATCAACCACATTCCTAACATTTTTGATATTGAAAAGATCTAATTTCTCATCTATTTGCTCAAGTTTTATTGCTGCTCGTGATTTGTATAATTTGGTGTTTCTTTCGTCAATGATACTGTCAGATTGTACTCTGGTTATATAGTTGTCACCTGATTTGAATCTTCGTAAACATAAATGGAACTGTGGAGCAGTACAACGTAGATGACGTGGTATCATGGTATAGGATATATGTGTTGGTTCTGTCGCTGATGAGTTCGGGAAGTGAAAAATTTCTCACTTTAAAAGTAATCCTTTTTTTATTATTTTTTTTTGCACAGAGTGGATCAGCACAATGAGCAAAGCAATGGTTCGATGTATGTGATCCGATACCACACGTTAAAAGAAATTTGGCAAGAGATGAACCAACTGCAGTAGATGTATATATGTGCCGTTTAAAAGTAAGTCGTCTCTTTGAATTCTTGCCATCTATTTGTCAAAAGATGGAGGCGCACCAACTTGTCCCTTTCTTTTATGTGAAACTCTTATCAATTGCAATCACCAATTGCAAAATAGCATAATGGTTTCAGTGACGTTATGGCTTTTTAGATACTACCTTCATGCATTATTTGGTGCAATGGTGGTTATTAGAAATGCGTGTGTGGAGGATGAGTGGATTGGATATCGAGAAGCTAAAATACTTCTTTCCGACTTGTGTTGGCCAAAGAAGGAATGTGTGTGTGTGTGTGGTGGGGATATTAAATGTTGTGTAGAGGGGGTAAGTTTGAAAATACGGGTAATGCATCCCTAATGGATGTATATCTGGTTTATTGTTAATTATCGAATGTGTTTGATAACTTTGATAGTGTCGCTTATATTGTCCGCATTAGGAAACCGATTCCCCTTGCGGTGGAGTCGCCCGTTGATTTTTCAAATCCAATCTCAATCGCCAGAAGAAAATTTCACTCCCACAAATTATTAATTGCTTTATTTATAAAAACTTCCTCTTCCTCTTCCCCAAGTACTGTTTGATATCACCATCAACTACTACCAATCCATACCAAATATGTCTGAATCCACTGTTGGAAAAGTATGTATCAATTCCATCCCATTGTCAATTGCAATTGACTATATACATATATATCCCAATACATCACATACCGTATTGGGAAATATGTCACCTTGGTAGTTATTGCTGAATTTCAATTCCATACGATAGCCACTGCAAAATTTCACAATTGCTGCAAAACTTCTTCCCAAGAAATAAGCATACTAACCTTGTTGCGTTATAGCCAATTACTTGTAAAGCTGCCGTTGCTTGGGAAGCAGGCAAACCATTGACCATTGAAGACGTCACTGTCGCCCCACCAAAAGCCCATGAAGTCCGTATCAAGATTTTATACACCGGTGTCTGTCATACCGATGCTTATACCTTAAGTGGGGTTGATCCAGAAGGTGCTTTCCCAGTTATCTTGGGACATGAAGGTGCCGGTATTGTTGAAAGTGTTGGACCAGATGTCGTCAATGTCAAGCCTGGTGATCATGTCGTTGCATTGTACACTCCTGAATGTGGTGAATGTAAATTCTGTAAATCGGGTAAGACCAATTTGTGTGGTAAAATTAGAGCTACACAGGGTAAAGGGGTTATGCCAGATGGTACTCCAAGATTTACTTGTAAAGGTAAAGAATTGATTCATTTTATGGGTTGTTCCACTTTTTCTCAATATACTGTTGTCACTGATATTTCTGTTGTCGCCATCAATCCAGAAGCTCAACTCGATAAGGCTTGTTTGTTGGGATGTGGTATTACTACCGGGTATGGTGCTGCTACTATCACCGCCAATGTTCAAAAAGGTGATAATGTTGCTGTGTTTGGTGGTGGTTGTGTTGGGTTATCTGTTCTTCAAGGTTGTAAAGAAAGAGAAGCCAATCAAATCATTTTGGTTGATGTCAATAACAAAAAGAAAGAATGGGGTGCAAAATTCGGTGCGACTGATTTTATCAACCCATTGGAATTATCAAAAGATGTCACCATTGTTGATAAATTGATTGAAATGACCGACGGTGGTTGTGATTTCACCTTTGATTGTACTGGTAATGTCGATGTCATGAGAAATGCGTTGGAAGCTTGTCATAAAGGTTGGGGTACTTCCATTATTATCGGTGTTGCCGCTGCTGGTAAAGAAATTTCTACCAGACCATTCCAATTGGTCACTGGTAGAGTCTGGAAAGGTGCTGCCTTTGGTGGTGTTAAAGGTAGATCTCAATTACCAGGAATTGTTGAAGATTATATGGAAGGTAAATTGAAGGTTGAAGAATTTATCACTCACAGAAAACCATTGGAACAAATCAATGAAGCCTTTGAAGATATGCATGCTGGTGATTGTATCAGAGCTGTTGTGAACTTGTGGTGACTCGAACGTGACTCTCCAAAGTTATAAACAGGTATGTTTGTTTTTGGATATAAGTATGCTTATATGTATTCTTTTCGTTTATTAATAAAATGAAAAATATTAGTTATTTACTTTATTGTTTATAAAAACAAATGCCAATTACAGTTCCTTGTGATATTCCTATTCATCGTCATCATCTTCGTCCTCGCTCTCTAAATCGTTGACAGAAGGAATATCAACATCTTCTTCATCATCATCCTCGTCTTCTTCTTCGTCGTCCTCTTCCTCCTCACTGTCTTCATAATCATCAACGACATCCATAATTTCATCTCCACTTTCTTCATCTTCACTAATAACTCCAATAAATTTAGCATCATCCAATTCTTCGACATATTCAACATCACTAGGCACGAGAGCTTCTTCATCAACGTCATCTTCATCAAGATGGCTTTGATTAAACATATCATATTCATTGGTTAATTCAATATTATCATTATTCAATTGCACTCTTCCTTGTAATTCTAATAATTTTGGTAACATCAGAGCTTTTTTATTCAAGATCAAATATAATGAAGTTAATTTGAATTTAAAGTTTGATGATAAGGAAACAATCAATGGTCCATGAATGATTAATATCCATTTTATCCAATTTATCAACACTTCGAATTTTGACATCGAACCTGCTGACGCAGCAGAACCTGTAGAAGTTGTTGAAGTGGACTCAATTTGTAATTTTTCATTTAATTTATCCAAAAATTTCAAGATTATAGGTGCATCCAATCTATTGATCGTATTTTGAATTGTGATTATGTCTCGATTTTTCAATACTGTTTCCAATAATGACAGATCATTATTTTGTAAAGACTGAGTTAAGATTATCGATAATGATATTCCGGTTCTTATTTCTTCCAACTTCTTTCTTCTAGATTTTTGTGAAACTTTGCCACTTCCAGTTCCACCATTAACTGTGTTGTTGTCCATGGATAATCTGGTTAATTTCTCAGCAAGTGATTCACCTTCTTCTGCTTCTTCGTCGTCATTTAAATCTCGAATATTGGTTCCATCACTTATGATAGTATGTCCTTCGGTGTACAATTTTGGGGCAGCAACATCATGACCATATTTACTAGTATGATGAACTAATTTTAAATCAGGTTTGGATTTGTTCAAGATTATGTCTTTGTTATTAAGTAAGAACTCGCCTGTTTCTTCATTTATCCATTTAATGGAATTAAAATATGGTACGTTTGAAGCTTCCAACCACGAATACAAAATTGAATCCTTATTGTTTTGGCTAGTCGATATGGCGATGATTGATAAATTACTATCATGAGGGTTTTTAATTTCTTGGGTTGGTCGGGATAATTTGACTATACCATTTGATGATCTTGAGCTAACCCCAGTCTGCTTTCTCTTCTTTTTCTTACTTGTTTTGGACATTGGCGATGATGATGCTGATGATGCAGGTTCTGCAGATAATGGATTGTTAAACACTTCCAAGTTTCCTTCTTCATTAATCAGAACAAGTATAGATTTCTCGTCATAATTCCCAATAGATAATTGTCTAACTGATGAAGAAGCAACAAACACAGATTTTGGAGTGAGTTTATCAACTTGGTATAAATTAATAAATCTATCGTCTTTGGCACTCGTTAAAAAGCATGCCCCGTCATTGGCTTGTAATGGGATGATGGAATTTATAGGCTGAATATGACCTGGGAAAGTTTTAATCAATTTCTGAGTGTTGATGTTTATAAGATATATCGAATTACAACCAACTAATAAATATGGTTGATTTTGGTGGGAGATGGTGGAGATTCTATTTGTCAATTGATCCCCATCACCACCTCCAATTCCAATTCCATTGACTAACTCGCCAATTTTAATCGAGGTCTTACCCTTTTCTTGATTGAGTAAAATATCCCATTCTTGAATATTTCCCGCCACATCACAGGACCATCCGGATTTCGTTATAGTCGAATAATGGAAATCCAAAATAGGGACATTATTTTGGGTGTCGTTATTTAATTCATACAAGATTTGATTCATTTTGGGGGAATAGATCAAAATACTTCCCCTGGTTAAGCAAATAGCCAATAATTCATTCAAATCTGATCCTTCGTTATTGGCCCTTGTAGAGATCCACGATAAATTTGTGATTTTGTTGGATTTGTCTAATGTGAATGAAACATTTAATGAATGGGAATCCGATTGCGGTTGTGAGTTTGAAAGGGATTGGACTTTTATTTGATGGGAGTCTAATGCCACAAGAGCAGTGGCTAGATAATTCCCACTGTCATCAAACTTTGAACAAATTATAGGTCCTGACATTGTGACTCAACAAGAAGTAGATACGGTTTGTTTCTTGTAGTTAGTAGTGATAGTTAAGTGATGAGGTTTGAAAAATTTATTGCAAAGGAAAAAAAAAAAAAAAAATAATTACACTAAGAGATGTCGCGATGATGTGCAATGTCGCATACGACATAAATAAATTCAATTTATATAGACATAACCTATTTACCTCTTCCTCTGCTTCTTCTGCACTGGTGGTTGTGTTTCATCTGGTACCTTTTGTTCTTGCTGTTCTTCTTCTTTGGCAGCGGTAACAACTGGAATATTGATTCCTCCACGTGATATTCTTCTTGATTTATTGGCGTCGTTTAGATTTGGTAAGTTTGACAAACTACTCATACTAGGATCCTTAGATAAAATTGCATTGTCGGAGTCTTCATCTTCTTCAACTTCATCTGCAAATAAATGGGAATTAATTGTTGGCTCTCTGGTATCTTTAAGTAATTTTTCATATTCTTCTTTCCTCATTTTCCCTTCTTTAACTAATTTTTTCAATAATTCATTCAGTTGTTCAACAGGTATTTGTTCTGGTACTGTATTTGTGGCTGCTTCTGACTGTGGTTTAACTTCTTGGCCTTCATTATCTTCTTGAGCAGAAGCTTCGGGTTTTGGCGTTGTCATAGTAGAAGTGGCAGCAGCATTACTATTAACATCAAATAAAAACTCATTCGCATTCAAGTTTTTATTTGGATCAAGTCCTCTTTCAGTCAACAATTTTATACTCGCCTCACCAATAGAGTCTTGTTTAACTTCTGGTATAATCTGCCCACATTTCAATGCTGCAGCGTCTTGTGAAGTGAATTCCTGGGAGTGCGCTATTCTGCTGTGATTTAGGAACCCCTGTGCCGATGAGAAATTAGCCCTTTGACAAATTGGACAGATTAATCGAACAATAACCCCGTCAGTTCTTCTATAAAAGCAACCCAAAGTCGGATTTCTACCAACAAGTCCTGTTGGTGTTCCAGTTGTTGGAGCCCATGATGACGATGACGCTATTGAGGCAGCTGATGGACGTAGTGACGATGTGGTTGATCTCGTTCTATAAGAGTGAGTAGGTTGTATACTTATGCCACCACTGCCAATAGGTGAATTTCCATTACTTGAACCATATAAATAGGTGGAGCTGAATTGTGGATGTTGAATTAGATGGTCCTGTTGTTGCAGTAGTAGCAATTGTTTCAGTTGTTGTTGTTCATTTGAGTTATTCAGTAGCAAATCATGACATCCTGGGGATTCGGGGATATTTTTGAAATTATTATAAGTTCCCTCAATAGATCCCTTTAGTAATTCAAAATATTTCACAGTGAATTCATTGGGTTCATCGAGTTCATTACTTTCATTCTCATTATCATTATCATTTGAAATTTCAAGGAATTTCCGAAGAATCAACATCTGTGATTCAATTTTGCCAATTTCATGATGGTTTAAATTCAATTCTCGATGTTTTAATTGAATTTCTAAATCTAACTGATTGGTTATTAGTTCTTTCAATTTAGCATGGGGGATATCTTTTAATCGATTTAATATCATCTCTTGTTCGTTTGCCTCTAGTTCTTGTTCTTGCTTTTGCCCTGGTTCTTCTAGTTGTAAAGAGTGGGAATTTGCCTCCGTTGTGTCTTCCAGAATTTCTGGGGTTTCTGTTGACGAATATGAATTGGCTATACTAGAAAATGAAGGATCTTCAAGTTTAGGATCTTCTGTCGAATGATATTCTGAATTGCCCATGGTTCATATGCAAATTAGGAACAGGAATACGAGCTGGTATGGCTGTATAGTTAAATAGTTTTTTTTTAGTACCTGTTTTTCTGGTGGAACATTTTCTGTATGCGCGATAATCTTCCACAGAATTGGTAGCGTCAAGTAAGGGATGGGAAATACACATCTCTATTATGTTGAATCATCCATGGAACTACACATTGATAAAAGATTTGCAAAATACTTTCAAAACAGAAAATTGATTATCGATTATGGAACTGTCACCATTTTTGAATGGGATCTAAAATTTTATTTTTTAAATAATAAAAATTGTATGATAATTTTACAAAATTATAACAAAATAATCCAAAATCTATATCAAAGGAGAAGATCTGGTTTAAGACTACATATATTTCCCAAGATGTAATGTTTTTTTATTATTTTAAGTTACCCCAACCCTAGTCAAAGAGACTAGCAAACGTCATAAGCAAAAGTACATGTCCCACTGATACAATTCCAAACTATTCTCCTCTCAAAATAAGAAAAAGCCACCATACTGTATGCCATCTGTTATCCCCCCAGCTTACCCCTTTCAAATACAAAAAGGATTGCCCTGCCAGGTTGTGAAATATTTTATACCGATAACAGAAACGTTTGTACAAATAGTGGCTTGATGATAGTAAGCCTCCGTGTTTGGAATTATGCGTAAGTGAGCTTTGTTTCTGCTCGGAATTTCACTGCAGTTGTTATTATAATACACAGAAAGCATAATCCATGTTAACTTGACAGTGACCATATCATAGTTCAAATGCCACGAGCCCTTTACCCTTACCTAGCTCTTGCTGCCCTTTCATCATCATTTGCAATTTCGGTGTTCCAAGGATAACCAGATCTCATTGTTTTTTTTTTCTTGACTATGTCAATAACCAAGATTTCCATTATACGGTTGGTTAGTGGTTATGTTGTTTCTTGCTAAGATTTACGTCGTAGATCTTCTTACATTTTTTAGGTTCCATGGTGGAATGCCCATTTCCCGAAAGGCTGCATTTTTTTCCCACACAATTGTGTGTTTTGAAAGCTGCGAAATGAAGCCTTTACAAAATATGCACATACTAACAGTGTTCCATTCTGTCAATCTACTATATTGCTCAAGGACGTAATGGCAGATGACACCAGTTATAAGCACCAAATGTCTCATTTCATGATTCAAAAAGTTTATATAAATAAAACATATTTTCCCCTAACCACCTCTACTGGGTTTCTGTTTTTTTGAATAGTCATCAATTCAAACTTTTTCCCACATATACCCAAAAATGAAGTATTCTACCGTTTTAACTATTGCTGGATTTGTTATCGCTTCCACCAATGCCGCTCCATGTTTTTTGCTTAGTTCTTTATTAGGTGGTGGTTCCTCATCACCATCTTCTTCTTCATCTTCTGGTTCTCAAACTCCAACCACTCCTGAATCATCAGTTGAAACAATTTACGAATGTGAATCCTGTGGAGAAAGTACTACTGCTCCATCAGCTACTACTAGTGGTATGTCTGATACTAACTGTGAAGATTCAACCACTGGAGGTTCAACCACTGAAGAACAAACTGCCGCTGCCAGTTCTCAAGTTCCTACTGATATGATGTCTCAAATGATTGGTGGTCTCTCTAACATGTTAGAATCTACTTTTAGTGGTTCCGGTTCAATGATTCACAACTTGATTGGTTAAACGAACTCCATGTAATAGTCATTAGTTGTACATATATATAACTACATATGTGTAATTTATTGTATACTTCATGGTTATTAAATGCAAATGTGAGTCGATAAGCAACAGTTGGTAAATTATATATCTATATATATTCAAACAAGTTAGCCATATAAAATTTTGAAAATCCATTGTAGGCACTTATCTAAGCAGCAATGGTTGTGTAATCACTTGGAGCACCACTAATTGATTTTGGAGGATCAGGACAAATATCACTATAGGTTATGTTTGGTTTATTCAAAGTATACTCCGTTGTCTTGTGTTTCTTTTGATGAATAATCACCGGAATCAAACCACCAGTTGCCATTGGATAATTCCTATGACCAATCACTTGCAAAATAGATCCAATCAATCCCAGATGGGAGACCAAACTAATCACTTTAACATCACTGGTGGTATTTGAGAATATTTCAGTGAGTAATTTAGCTGCTCTATAGTTTCTATGTTGACCAGTTTCACGAGAATCAGGTTTCCATAATTCATCCAATTCAGTAAAACCTTCTTCAAATTTAAAAACTGGGTAATTCTTATGAATGTATGTTTTATTGTGACGTTCACTTTCCGTTTGAATCCCATATGTCTCCCTAGCAAATTCTTTAATCAATGGGACAATATGTCCATTCCGATTATATTTCTCCCAAGTTAATAGCCAGGTTTCCAAAGTTCTTCTCAATGGACTCAGATAAAACTTTTCTGGGAATGGGAAATTCTTAGTGGAACTGATTTGATTTGATAATTTCTTAATTTGGTTGATACCATTGGGTGTTAACTCTGCATCTGCCCAAACAACTCCATCACGTCCTTGTTGTTCTTGCCAGTAACAATTCCAATCAATTTGGGAAAAATTCGACGGGGCAACATTATGCCACCCTTCTCCATGTCTTTGAATGAAAAATAATTTCTCATTGCATGCCAAGTCGGAAAGGACATCACCCCAAGTGTATTTGGAAGTTATTAAACCGAAATTATCACTGACATTGACTTTGTCTATGGAAATATCCGGATCAGATTGGGCAAAGTACTTAGTAGATGTTTCATATTTTGGCAATGTGAATGAGTTGTCATCATTATCATCATCATTATCATCATCATTTGAAGCTAAAACAACTTGGGTGAATGACAATACCGTGGTTGTCAAATATAACAACAGGAACATCGTTATTATTGGTCTTGAGTGGATCATTTTTTCAAAATTGTAAGTGGGAAACGGAGGGATACAATGGTTATTTATAGTCGTGATTGTGGAATCGGCGTACCTGTCAAAAGAAATTAAA
Source organism: Candida labiduridarum (assembly GCA_030572435.1). Classification (NCBI taxonomy): domain Eukaryota; kingdom Fungi; phylum Ascomycota; class Pichiomycetes; order Serinales; family Debaryomycetaceae; genus Candida; species Candida labiduridarum. Next base: position 106,863 of record JAJLZW010000016.1, read on the forward strand.
AGGAATGATCAATATGATGTCAGCTGACTGGTTCTAATTATTGGCCCTTTTGTACCGTGGGTTGTATAGTATGTGTTATGAGCTACTGAAATGGCCCTTGTTGACTATTGTTGTAGAAGAATACAATGGTCTATGGGATATACACGTGGAAGAATGTAATCAAGGTGAAACGCAGATGGAATTAGGACTGGTAGCAACGCAATGCAAGGCAACAAAGCAATGATATAGTAGATGTATGGCACGGCCAAAAAAATCAACCAAAACAAGGGAAAAGGGGCGACAATGATGGAATATTTATACGTTGACTTGCATTACATAAACAATCAAACACGTGGATCACAGTGAGGCATACACAAGAAGTAACCTGGCCATAATAAATTACTTCTACATGATATGGGGAAACTACTATGGTGGTTGTAATCTATTTTTACCCCTGGCATCACTTGGTAGCAATTAACCACCGAGGTTATTTCTCCTTCCCAAAAAAAAAAAAAAAACAGAAAATATCACCACCATCATACGTCATTATCATCGTCATCAGTATCATTGCAAACACAGTATAAATCGAATGATCCCCAATGTCAAGAATCTATAATGATTCATATATTTATTGTTCAGATATTCCTCTAGACTTCACCACCTCGACTTCATCAATTGATAAAAACTTCTTGATTCCCTTGAATGACTTATATTTCTGTCCCATATGCCAATATCCCAAAAGCAAATATCAAACGTTTAGTAAAATTGTTTACAAATTTTGTTCCAATTGTTTGACCAATCATACCAGAAACGAATCTTTGAATAGATGTAGTAAGAACTGTTTCATTTGTCCGAAATGTCAAAGTAATTTAAAGATCCGAATGAATGATTTTGAAAATAATGGCAAGTCATTTAGTTTTGTATGTGAAGGATATTGTAAAGAGTATTCCTTTGAGACCAAGGTTGTGTATAAACCCAAATCATTGGTTAATATAATCAAAGATGAAATTAACTCCCTTCAATATGATGAAGAGGAAGGTGCTGAAGACGCGTTTTATTCGTTTTGTAATGAGATCAAAAAGGGAGTATTGTGTGGTAATGAATTGAAAGTACAGTCAACTCAAAGTGAACAAACCAAAAAGAATCTACAATTGATGAAGCAAGGGAACACAACAGCATCTCAACCAAATCAACTACGTCACTATCTCGCCAAGAATAGAAAATTGCGCTATCCAATTTCAAAACTATTAACAACTAAAAAGATAATTCGATGTTTAGATTGTAATAATCTAGTGTTTTCTCCAATGGTCGACAGCAATATCCCACCTACTGTTAATAAATTCCAAGTTAAATTCAATGCCGTTGATTATTTACCTACGATAATTATGTCCAAAATATTTAATGATACTGAGGGTTGTAATTCGAATAATAAAACTCGAATTATGTTGATTCATTTTATAAACCCATTGGCAATTAGAATTCATTTGAATTTAAGTATACCTAGTGTATTGAATGACAAGATTGAACTAACTATTCCAGTTAATGAGTTTACCATTGGTGGAACAACCAACAATAGTAATGTGATCAAGACTATCCCCACGGCATTGTTAACTATGAATACAATCATTGGGAAATCAGAATTAATATTACGTAAAGGAGATGCGATATATAAACCAGTACCTAATGTCGAAGAAATCGAAGAAAATTTGGATGATTATATAGAAAAAGGGAATAATTGGTATACGATCCCAATAATCATCAATAATAATACTCCAACTGAAGAAGTTGAACAGGAGTTGTATCTACCTATTCATATTAGTCTACATAGTGATGGCCCACCTGATTCGTTAAAGAAGATATCGGATAAATTTTCATTACGATATTGGAATGTAATTCATGTCAAATAAATACTTAATATATATATATATATATATGTACTCAAAAATCTAGCGTCAACACTCCTGCTATTTTTTGTAAATGTCTAGAATCCAATTGATTACTACCACTACCCTCTTTCTTATCCATATCCACGGATTTCTTGAATTGTCGTTGTGTATTACTAATCTCATCATAATAATCATCTTCATCAATATCATCCACATCAATATCATCATCAATCATTTCCTCATCTATATTAGGATATTGTGTCTGTGTCTGTGTCTGAGTTTGGGAACGTCCCTGTGTGGTATTATTATTAGTATTATTTACATTATCAATCCCATCAATTTCAAGTAATGTATCACCTTCATCAATTCTTTCTTCATTAGCCCGAATAATAGCTTCATTAATAAATAGTTTGATATATTCACTGGATAATTCTAGACTAGTTAAGGTGATTCTGGTTTCGGGTGAAGAAAATGACAATTCTTTGAATATTCTTGCTATGGATTTGATTGGAATTTGTGGATTCTCTGCCATATTGGCATCTTCGTGGTTGTTATTAGATGAAGACATGGTGATTGTGGGTGTGAATGAGGTTTATGATGACTTGAGTTGAGTGTGGATTTGAAAAGTCGCGTCTTCAATTTTTTTTTCTCCTAGCTGATGGTGGTGTTGTAAAATACGACATCAAAGAAGTACAATGTACCGTTAGTCTCCCCCCGAACACATATCCCCATTAGTTGGTCCCTATAATGTATACTGTTTGAATGAATTTGTCTAAATTACAATCCATCACCACTCTCGTGTCATGAACCAATAACACTACTAGATGCCCCCAAGTACTGATGAAGAACTAACTGCTGCGCCTTACCGAAGAGTGACCCCATGGATCATGACAGTGGCACACGGCTGTCCAATTATTCAAAGTTATCAGAGGAGTGTCTAGTCGTACACTCCGTTGATTATTGTTGGTATTAATCTTGTTCGGAGAACTTTTTAATGGAACTTCTTGATAATTCTTGATCATGTTCATAACACATTTCTTGATACACCTGATCATGAATACTTTGCAAATGTCTACCTTTTTATACAGATAGTATTGAAAGGCGTTTTTCAAAATTGAAATTGTGGGGTGGTATGGGTTTACTTTGGTGGTGCGTGGATTGTGTGTCGGTTGTGCGTTGGTTGATCCATAGTTTTTCCGAAAAAGGCTAATTCGGAGATTTCAGGAAACTCCGAACCACAAAACGGAAAAAACCGTTTCCAAGACCATCGATTTCTTCCCCTCCACAATTGATTACACATGAGTAAATAACAAAGCAAAGGAATACAACGATGAAAACAGTACAACGGAATGAGTTGTGTTTTTTATTATAGTACATTGGGACTTATCGATTCTGTCTCGTTTGCGAAAAGTATGTGATGGACAATATCAACTTTCACATGTTCTAACTATTCTAAAGAATCATATACTCATCACATCCCCACTTCTTCGTGATATTCATATTTCCCCCTGTATGCCTCGGAGTGTGAGGTACATGACAAAGTGTTAATTAATGCCGTCGCTAATCACGGTAAATGAGTAATACCAAAATACATGATTAAATTGCCGTGTGGTTTTTGGGGAAATAAAATCCATCACACAAAATACATCACTCCGAAAGTGGCTGAAAACAATAATTTTTTTTTTTTTCACATCACCTAATGATACTATAAATAAACCATCATCATCAACAACTACATTTTATCTATCTTTTTTTCCTTTTATTCTTTTTCCAACTCAACTAGTCTTCCCCCACATATGCATAACAACACTTATATTCTCAAGCGTACCGAATCGCATACTTCATCAACCACCCACACCGATGTGGTTCATTTGGATCCTGTAGGAGAAAACTCTAATCTTCAACCAACCCAAGTTGAAATTGAATCCAATTTCCCAACACAACCATTATCGAATCTTCTTTCTCAATCACAACATCCATCATTTAGGATCAAATATCATCGATCAAATTCTATCGCATCCATAACCAGTAGCATCAATGATCCATTATCCATTCTTGCATCACATGATGGTCATGCCACTGAAGAGGAAATCGAATTACCTATCATCAAGGTACTCGGTACGGGAGGAACCATAGCTTCTAAAGGTTCATCATCACATCAAACTGCAGGATATCAAGTCGATCTAACCATTGAAGATTTAATATCAAGTATTCCTGATTTATCACATACTTGTCAATTGGAATATGAACAAGTGTTAAATATTGATAGTAAAGAATTCGACACCGAGAGTTTACTTTTATTATATTCCAAAATTGCTCAAGATGTTCAAAATGAAAAATATAATGGTATTGTTATTACTCATGGTACTGATACTTTAGAAGAAACTGCATTTTTCATTCAATCAACCATAAACACTTATAAACCCATTGTGTTTTGTGGATCAATGAGACCAAGTACAGCAATTTCATCAGATGGTCCAATGAATTTATACCAAGCAATTATCATTGCCAGTCATAAGAATTCTCAAAATAGAGGAGTGTTGATTGCATTGAATGATTCTATTGGTAGTGGGTTTTATATCACCAAATCAAATGCTAATAGTTTGGATACGTTTAAAAGTATCGGACAAGGATACATTGGGAATTTTGTCAATAATGAAATTAGATTTTTCTATCCTGCTAATAAACCTTTAGGGTTGACTTATTTTAATATCGATAAGGATATTAGGGATTTACCAGAAGTTGTTATCATATATGCTCATCAAGGATTAAATAATGAGATTATTCGATTTGTTATTGAAAATATGAAAGTTAAAGGTATTGTATTGGCTACTATGGGTGCTGGTTCTATGAGTGATAAAACAAACCAATATATTGCTGAGTTAGTTAAAAATCACGAGAATCGGGAATTTCCTGTTGTCTATAGTAAGAGATCAATGGATGGGATGGTGCCTATTGGTTCATTACCAAAAATCGATAATGTTGTATTGAAGAATGCTATTGCTGGTGGATATTTGAATCCTGCAAAGGCAAGATTGTTATTGCAATTGTGTTTAAATTCTAATATGAATTTGAATAAAATTAAAGAGGTTTTTAGAACTGTTTGATCAAGAATAACAAAAAAAAACAATAACCATTTAGAACAACATCAATTACGACTATAGATAGATTGATAGATAAATAGATAGACTATTACTAACGAATTAAAAAGTGCGTCCCGTCTTTACCAATAAAAAAACACACATACCACCACCACCGATAGTTCTTCACCTTATTATGACGACTTGTAAGCTTCATCAACTTCTTTTTTACAACTTTCTAAAATCTTCTTTCTTTGTAATTTTTGGGCTGAAGTAACAAAACCATTTTGTGGAGTCCATTCTTCATCTAACAAAACAATATTTTGCAATAATTCGATACCTTTTAATCCTTGTTGTTTACCTGTTTGGAGCAAATGTTTCAAAACAGCTTGGGTTACTTTCTTATTGTGAACCAAGTGACTCAACTCTTGGGAGTCAACATCTGGAATGACTTTTTCATCCTTCAACATAGTCTTCAAGTTGGCTTCAATTGGTAAGACAATAGCAATTGGCTTAACTTTGGTTTGATCGGCATAAACACACAAGTTCAATACCAAGTGATTGGATCTGTAAACACTCTCTAATTTTTCCAAGGCAATATATTCACCATTCAATGTCTTAACCAAATTCTTCTTACGATCAATGATATTCAATCCACCATCAGAAGTCCATTCACCAATGTCACCAGTCTTGAACCAACCATCTTCGGTGAAAGCAGCTTTAGTTTCTTCTTCATTTTTGTAATATTCTTTAACCACTGGACCTCCTTTCAACCAAATTTCACCTTGGTTATTTTTTGCAAAATAGCCTGCATCTTCAACATCAACCAATTTGGCAGTAACAGATCCAACCAATGCACCTAACGTACCAATTTGGAAACGTGTGTGTTCAGTAATTGTAGTGTTAGCACAAGTTTCAGTTAAACCATAACCCAACAACATTGGAGCAAGCAAAGTGGAGATAAAAGTTTGTGCGTCAACAGAGATTGGGGAACCACCATTCAACACATAACGTAAATGACCACCAGTGGCTGCCTTCACCTTCTTAAAAACGGCATCAAACAAACTACCACCTGGCAAACCATACTGGTTTAAAGTAGATTTAGCCTTGAATGCAGCCCAGAATATTCTTTGGGCGATTGGAGATGCTTGTTTCAATTTTGATAAAACCCCCTTTCTGACCGATTCCCAAACAGCAGCCACACCAACCATAATTGTTGGTTGGAATTCAATCAAATCTGGTTTACAATTTTTACAGGAGGCTTCGGTTAAAGTTTTAACGTTGGCATAACCCAATGGAGCACCCCACCAGAATGTAATCAATTCAAAGGCCAATTCGAAAATATGCGCCAATGGCAAGAACGCGATAACTTTATCATTAGTACCTACCAAATCTCTCGTGGCATTGGTGGAAATACCACCAACGGCGGCAACAACATTGCGATTGGTGATAACAACCCCCTTTGGATCCCCCGTAGAACCTGAAGTGTACATGATACAGATTGGGTCTTCTGGTTTTGGGAAATGCAATTCAGCAGAAGTGGATTTTTCCCCCAATGCTATAACTTCTTCATAAGAAATAAATTTAATATCTGGTCTAATTTGTAGGATTTTTTCTTTAGCCTTTTCAGCATCTTGGTAAAGTTTACCTTGTTGTCTTTTATCGTTTGGATCGATTTTTTCTCCATGAATGATATATTTGACCGAAGTGGCTTTTTCTAAAGGACGAATTAATGAAGCCAATAAGGCGTTATCGGTGAAGATAGCATCAGATTCGGTTTGAACTAAGGAATGGGTTAAACCGGACTCACCCAAGGTATCATAAGCAGTAACCACAGGAATACCTTGGAAACTGGCAGCCAAAAAGGACTGCATCCATTTGTGAGAAGTACTGGCAAAAATCATCAATTTGGATTGTTGATCTGGCAACAAGCCCAATTCTAATAAACCTTTAGAGTAGTTTTTAACCAACTGTAATAATTTAGGATAGGTGATATAATTATAAGGACCCATTTCATAATAAATCCAATCTTTATCAACCCTTTTTTGTTCACCATCGATAAGTTTGGTGACTTGTTTGGTTTCAACATGGATGTCGACTAAATCTCTCCAAGCCATAGCATCTCTGTTGCCGTTTCTTTCAAAACATTCTTCAATGAATTCTGGTAAAGTGGTTGCCTTGGAGTCTTCAGGACGTTCCACTGGGGCCAATCTTTGGGAAGCCTTTCTTCTTGGAGCGGTTTCACCTGGTTTAGCTTCACCAACAGCGACAGTTAACGGAGCACCCATGATATTAATTGATAGTTATGTAGATAGTGTGAGTCAATGGGAGAAAAGATAAGGACAAATATTGTAAAAAAAAAAGGAAAATGGGAAGGAGTTGGTTCCCAAAAAAAAAAAAAAAAATTAAGTATTCTTGCCAACCAAAAAAAAAATTGTTTGCGTGAGACTGTGAGTCGGTGATGTGAGCGGGTTGGGTTGTAAGAAAAGCAAATTAAGGGAAGCAAATGTAAAAGAAAAAAAAAATTCTTGATTGTTTAGGTTTCCCCTCCTAACAAATTAATAAAAATGTTGTGGTTTTTTTTTAACAACCAGAATTAGGAATCTTCGAGAGAGGAAGTAGGGGGGCGGTTCATGTTCTATATATATGCGTACTTGTAAACCTTACCATCTTATCTAAAGGATATTTGACCTCGGCTAATAAACTACATCGTTTTGTATTTCGACAAACACAATGACAGCTGAAACAGAACGTAGGTCGAAGAGTTAAGTCGACACAGAAAGCAAAGATAGGAAGTTTATGTGTGGCCAAGGAATACCACAAAAATAATTTACGTCCTTCGATTCTTTGCAGTTACGGCATACGTACAACACACACACACACACACACGCGTGCACACACGGACACGATTCGCACCACGGGAACCACTGGCACTAACACTCACACATACACACAGAGAGAAAGAGAATTGCACGACCCCTCTTCTCAATCCCTGATTCCACTCTTATCGATAAGAAAAAAAAACCAATCAACGGGGTGGATACCATCAACCGAATGACCTCTCCAGTACTTCTCCTCATTGATCGACAAGAATAAGACGTGAGTGGAGTTGAAGAATCGTGTGGGTGATTTAAATTTATAGTTATGTTGAGTATAATATATACTATAAAATATTATTATCCTGGCTAATAAAGGTCTTATTCTTGCCATGCTATATTAAACTTTAATATATGGTATGCTACGATATTGCCTCGTGTTATAGAACATAGTGGGATAACAACTGTGAGTTATTTCCTAATTCAGTAAATGTGTCTAAGTTTTTGCTTTGGAAGCAAAATCAATCAAAATAGCATTCTACGCATGTCGGATTATAGGGTGTAATCGTAGGGACAACGCGGTGGATTACGGATGGCAAGTATTGTTGCAGACGCAGTTCATTGATTGATAATGGTTTATATCCTCGGTTCATCTAACATTAAGTGTGTGTGTGTGTGTGTGTGTGTGTGTGTGTGTGTGTGTGTTTGTCTATGGTTTGAGTTTAGTCGATAGAGAAGTCGGTGGTGGTAGAAATAGTGGTGGATAGCCAATGGTAATATAATATATGGGTTGCAAGAATTTTTCAAATGCCAAGAATTTAGCCTCTTTTTTTTTCTTTCTTTTTAATTAAGGAACCCAACATTCATTTTGGCAAAGATAAAGTTTAACAAAATTTGTTGGGTTAGTTGACAAATACACGACTTTCCCGCAACCCTCATAACCCCTCTTTTTTTCCTTGGTTGCTAGTTACTCTTGCACTTCACTTAGATCATGTGATTTTACATAAGCCAAATATCAAGTGTCTTAAATTACTGCAACATCAATATTCGCAACTACAACACACAACTAATTTAGCTGACAAGATCTTCACCGAAATCTCAAGCTAAATTAAAGTTGTTCAATTAATTAAATGTTACATTTTGCTGTACTGAACAATTCGCCACTGTCACAAAGTTTGTATCGAGAGAATTGATTCGCTCAGGCAATTAAGAGGGTCCTAATCTACTATATTATCATCGTATACTAGATTCAGTCAAGATATTTCTAAGTGACTCAAAATAAATATCATTTCTGTTCAATTTGATATCTCTTGCAGGATAGTGAAAAAAATGATTGGGTCTAGGTCTTGGATGAGCAGTTCGTTTGATATAAATATCAACACTTTTTCCCTTTTTCCAAGCTCCACTGATAACGATGGAAGTTTTCAAAGAAGTTAAGACTTGTCTATCATTTTTGTTATTGAATATAGAATTAGCTCTAACTTTAATTTGTATCTAGTGAATTTAAGTATTTGGAAATAAACCGAATAGCGATAGTAAATTGTCGTATTATAGCTGATTTCTTTGATGAAGTACTCGTGACGCAGAATATAAATGACCAAACGTGATTGTTCTACACCTCATTTGTATTAAGGAATATTTATTAAGTATCGAATTATATATAACTTTTACAACCAACCGACAGCACGTACACTAAATTAAAGCAATCTTTCTTCTAATCTAAGCTCGTTGTTAATTGGCAAACCAACCAACAATCTCAACAAGTTTTCCAAAGCTTGTCTTTGTTTATTCAATCCATTGATTGGTTTAAATCCAGGTCTTGATAATGGAGCCTTTAACCAATAACTCAATAAAGTCAAAACGGCGTAGAAATCTTCATATTTTTCATCACTTTCTTCTTGCTTTTTATATTGCACTCTTTGTAAGAATTCAGTAACCACAACCAAATCAATAATCAATGGGGTAGCTAAAAGGGAATCTTCACAAACATTGTGAATACTGATTTTATTGTGACCGCCCAACATCAACTCACTGTAGTATTCATCCATGGCAACTTTAGAATCACCAACGGCTGGGATATATTTAATAACAATACAATGGTCGACTTTATCACCACTTTCTTTGTTGTATAAAATTTCATTGGATTCAATCATATCATCAACAACGGATTGTTTGGAAATTTCTTTTGATCTGAATTGTTTTGGAGAGGACAAGTTATAACCATCATTGTTACCTAAATGGTTGTAAGAAGCAATAGAAATTGGTTTGATACCAGCATCAACCAAAAATTGGGCCAAAACGGATTTGATCTTAGTTTGACCGGATTTGAAATCATCACCACCAATGAAGGATTCGTATTTTTCAGCTAATTCAATAACACCAGGAACAAAAGTGTTTTGTGGAGAACCATTAATGTATGGAACTTTTTCTAAAATAGAAGCAACAGCGAAAATAGTACTTGGAGCAATTTCTTCATGGGATTCTTTAATACTTTTGATTAAATTATCAGCAGTGTCGTTGACATTTGGTAAAACATCAGCATATCTTTCAGTGTTGGCAGTCCATAAGACAATAACTTTGTCCAATTCATTCTTAGCTTTGAAATCTCTAATGTTTTTTCTAATTTCTTCAACATCATTCCATTTATCATCGGTTTTAACTTGTCCATTAACGGAATTGAAAACATTGTTGGCTCTTTCACTTTGATTCAAGGCAATGAAATCAGGATAGTAGATGGATGGCATTGGCTTTTTGTTTTCCAAATATGGGTATAATTGTTTTTGTAAAGTGACATCCAAAACTTTGGCTCTTTGCATAGCTTGATCCAATGGAAGACCACTGATATCCCAACCGTCAACAACTAAATCATTTGGGTTAACAAATGGGACAATGGAGTTAAATGGAGCATAGACATCATTACCAGTTTCCTTGTCAATACCAATCTTAACAGTAGATGATTGAGTGACGGAACCGTAGTAGTTTGGTTTGACAACACCTTCTTTGGTTTCAAAAGAAATATTGTGTTTGTTAGCTAAGGTAGCTCCCAAAAAGGTAGTACCGTTGTTACCACCAATACCAACTAACAATAAACCGACTTTTGGAACTTTCAAGTCCAATTTGAATTGATAGTCAACTTCAGTAGGAGTGACAATGGTGTTACCATTGGAGTCTTTTTCAACAATGGAGTTTTCGTAGGTGAATTTGGTGTACAAATGGTCGTCTTTTTTAACAGCTTTAGATGATCTGAAATCGATTGACATGGTGATTTGTGTGGTATTAATTGATTGATTGATTGATTGATGAATGAAAAGAAGAAAAAGAAAAAGGAAGAAGAGTATTATTTTTAAAAAAAAAAGACAAGAGGGATTTCAAAGGATATTTATAGTATGGGAGAGAGCAATTGTTGTTATTTCTATATATAAAAAAAAAAATTCTCGTGAGAGAAGGGATAATATTATAATAGCAGCGGATACTATATTATGGCTCCTTTTTTTTGGGATTTCGCCGAAATTCGCTGAAATTTAAATTACACAAACAGAAAGAATAACAATGAATCAACCGGGAGTGTGGAATTAGCATGTGACGTGTTAACATTGGTTGGGCATTTTTGCTCTTGAAGTTGACTCTGGAAGTTAACTGTTGTGGTTAGGCAAAGGATACCGTGTATGTTCCTATGTTGAATGAGAGTATACTACTTTTCACCAGAACGTAAAATTGTGAATAAGGGTAGAAGAAGATAGCAGGTACAATCGGTGATAATTTTGATTAAGAGATTATTCTATTCCCATTGGCCAATCATTTCATTTGCTTAAGAAAAGTAACATCAACGGTAACAATAGAAATCGGTGTGTATGAAATTGTGTTGGCGCATGTGTATGTTTGTTTGCGTGTCCCAACGAAAATTTTTCTCAGCGAAATTTAGGCGAAGTTATTTTTAGTGTGGAGTACGTTGGAAAAGTATATAGGAATTTTACATTTCCATTTGCTTTACATACACCGTGGTATTATAGTATATTAATTATCTTTCAAATTATGGCTTTAACTTGATACCCATATTTAGTATGTTTATTAAAGAGAAATACCCCCCATAGATCGAATCTACAGATCACATCTTATCTATTAAGAACAAATCTGTCGGCGAAATATTTTCGATTTAGAGTTATTTTTTATCATTGCACACACTACCTTCCTTATTTGGAAGAAAGTTATTATTTTTTGATTCGTCAGTTCCACGCATAATAGGGGTAGATTGTTGCGATGAGAAACACGCGTCGAATTGGCTATTGTATGGTGGATCAATTTGAAATTGTAATTGGAAATTAGATATGTTGTTAGCAAGTGATGTCGTAGTTTTGATTCAATTCAATATGTTCTAGACCTGTTTCGCTGTATTGAAATCGGATGTAACGGGACTATTGTCAAACCAACTACGTAATTCAAAGTAAAAGAAATTGAAAAGGTGGAGGGGAAGATTTTGAGAGCAATAGGAGATCATAGGGATTGTACTTCTTTTGTTCTTGTTTGTTTGCTACGCCTCTCTCAACCCTATGGACTTCGTGTTTACGCTGGCAAAGCTCGTCCTTCCCCTTTCCTTTGTTCTTAATGTTCTTGATTGGATTGCTATGGAGTTGACTGTTCTACATCTGAAATTCTATCATACAATATACAACCTAGAAGAATGGACATGCCCCTTATTCTTTCCCCCACAATTCGTGACCAAGATCAATAACAATTGCACTTACAATAATAGGCTATGCAACAATTCAATGTTACCATTTGCAAGTAACCTTTTTCATAATGACTGTCGATCGTTAAACAATGTTAAAAAGGCAATCATTCATTAACTCTCGATCATAATTTTTGGCTTTTTATTGTGATATCAAACTATATTACAGACAATAAGAACAATGATGGGTGTTCGCACGTGAGCTTATTTGGTCGTGTATAGTTTTCAGAAGACAAAATTAGTTACGCCGCGTGAGTCTGCTTGATTTGGATGAGCCAAATTTTTTAAGATTTTCCACGTCATCACCATCATCACTAAAAACAGATTTAATAAAGTTTGCAGTTATCTTCTTCTGCACCAAAGAATAGAAAGTAAAATGTAAGATACTTTCATTAATGTCGCTGGTACTAATTTGAAAAAAGTATAAAACTAAGATCTTCTTCTTAAACTCAACCTCACGTACTTTCACGATGATGGTGAGGTAGATTACTAGACCTGGTTTTCTAGCATAAATATTAGAGAATAATTATTGCCTTGCTTCAAATTATGCCAGGATCTTGTTAAAACAATGAAAAAAACCCAAACACAATATTTCTTTCATTAAGGATAATGGGGTTTGCTGCGCATTGTTCCATCGGTCAGTATTCTCCTACCCCTCTTCTTCTTTTTCCTATTCTTTTTTCTTATTCTAGTTTATATTATTGTTCAATTCCCATTGTAACAGAATTCTATGTTGTACTTTCAAGATATCTGCATCAAATAAAAAAAAGAAAAGCAACCAGTAGATCCGGGACCAAAAGAAACCTAAATACCGCGAACTATTTTCATATATGACACTACACAAGATTTCTACTGGTTGAGTTGCATTTTCTTTCTTGCCGTGGACAAGACACCAAGAACACTAACACACCACAAGGATCCATCATGATTAAATTTTGGGAGGGGAAGATTACTGGCAATTGAAAGTTTGACAAGCACATTGGTTTTGAAAAAATCGGTTTTTTTCGTTATATTTTTGTGAGATTATTTCAAAAATTTAAATGTGGACAGAATATTGTCAGAACCGGCAAGTTAATACGGTTATAAACGCCACATTTAACAGCCGTGATGTCAAAATACTAACCTTCCCTGCCTATGAATGCGGGTTCTGGAGTTGAGAGCAAAAAGTGATACGTAAATGTGCAGATATAATTGGTAAGCGAAAGGGAAATTTTTTTTTTCTGTATCATTGGAATGACTGGTCGAACGATTTATTCCGAGAAAAAAAAAAGAATTTTTGGGGATCTATATTTCTTTAAATTTTTTAATTCTTACTCGTACTATGAAACGAATTATAGTTTCATGCTTTATTTGTTCTTGCTACATGTATCTAATACTAGACTAAAAATAAGCTTATATGGCATATTCGTTCGTAATGTGTAACTGAAACGAGAACTATCAGCCAGCAACCTCTGAACTAATTTTACTGCGAAAGGGGAAAACTAACAATAGAGTGCAAGCTTTCTACGTTTGCAGTAATTCATCCTCGCGAGACACAAAGCAGACGGCAGCAGTTATCAGTAAGCAAAGAAAATTTCAACACACGCTTGAATCTTTCTCTGGGTACTCAAGCAATTACACGTGTGTATATCAAAATGAATGATTTGATGCAACAACGTTAATCGAATCAATGTAGGATGCAACGACGTTGTTGTTACTTTCGGATAATAAAAAAAAAAAAGAATCAAGGCGCATTACATTTCAATTTGATTTGAGACGGATATTACCAACCGCAACAATGGCAAAGAAGCAGGAAAAGAGGAGAGCGTGGTTGGTGGTGGTGAATGAGTAGGGAAAAAAGTGATGTGATATAATACTAATAATGATAGGCTCGCTAAGGAATTATTTTTGCTGGTAGGTCACAAAAAATCTACCTTGAAGAAATAATATTAATAATAAAAATAATAATATCATGACATATAAAAAAAATAGAACCATATCGGATCTTCACAAGCGACAATGGAACTAATAACCCTTTATCTAATGTTCTCGAAAAAGAAAACACACATGATTAACAAAATTAACTAAGAGCACGGAAGCTTATTCAGTTGCAACTTAAAGATGTTGTAATTTTGTTTGAATCAATAAAAGAATGATTTGAATTCAGGCGGTAGCAAAAAAGAAAGAGATTTACTGTAATCCATAATGATTGTAACATTTTATGTTGAAGATCTTTGATTTCTGTAACAAGATTTTTAGCAAATTTTGCATTGCCTTTGCCTTCCCCAGAGAGTATGCAATTTTAGATAATTCTGGGAAGTTGTAGAAAAACCAAGAGATAGCATGATCAATTCAATATGAACACATGCATTGTTAGAAAGTTCACTTTTCACTCCTTTATTGCTCTTTAGTGCATATATATACACTTTATTACTTATATTTAATATTACTGATTTAATACTATTGTATAGTACCATTGTTAATTAATATTATTATGGTTTTCTCGGATTGAATCTAGCGAAAATTTTACCTTCTCAAATTCCCATCTTACATTAAATAATAAATAATATTTCATTGAAAGCAAAAAAAAAAAAATAATAAGAATAATAGAAGGTATATTCTGCAAGTAGAAATAATATAACCCAAATTTCATAATGTTCAATTTAGAAAGGAAAAGGTTAACTGAAGTATATGCAATGAAACGCAATGACTCTACTGAAAAGGCTATCACTTATAATGAGTATTATATTATAATCATTTATCATTATATCTTCACAAATCCTTATTATCACTTCCATTATTCTTCCTATATCAAATCTCCTTTTCATTGAATTGTATTGAATTATATGGGAGTTGAAGTTGAAGATTGAAGATTGCCATGGTTGTTCAGGCCACGTTATGGGAATGGCTGGCTGAAAAACAATAATTTGCAGCACAAAAACAAAAACTGCAAACGCAATACTAAAACAAGCAGGCAAATATTTCGCAGCAACGAAAAATTGCTTCATCACTTGATTGACCCCACTAATGCTCATTGCCCTCACCACCCGCCCTCATTACCTCATCAACTCCTCGATTAAACTCCTCATAACCTCTCGAGTTTTACTTTGCAACCAGCCTTCCTGCAAAGACTATAATCTAGCTATGCATATTATACTAACGAAGAGCATCGTTGTTCTGTATAATGGCTTCTCTTATTACCCAATCCGTCAAAGTTAATTCTTAATTGGGACAATTGACACAATCCATCATTCAAAAAGTTAGTTCTGGCATAGTGATTGCAAATACTTACTTTCTTAGTCATCAAGAAAATTGCTATTCTGTCTCTTGACACAGTGGATATAATCTCTTCTTGACACAGACACTAGTGTAGACTTAGCTATATTGAATTTGACAAGAGGAAAGGGGGAAGAGAGACTGACACAATACTGTCATTTCCGATATTGCCTTTTAATGAATTCATTCCATATTATTTTTTACACAAAGGATGATTGTGTATAAGTTTTGTGAATATTATACCTCAATTTTCGTTTCTACAGGAGTTCCAAAAAATAATCTGCCAATTGTTCTCCCAATAAATTTGTTGTATAAATTGATATATAATTCCCCTTCCAACTGAAAGCCGGTCAGCTTTTTTATTATTTTATTTATATGAGCAAGATATAATTTCAAAAATATAATACTTTATTTTCTTTTATCTATCTATCATTCACTCATTCATTCATTTTCCATTTTCCACTTCATTTACTTGCTGTCAAATAATAAATTATATTGCAACCCAGTCCCTGTCGTTTAGAACTACCCAAAGCTATCTAATTGCATTTTTTTTTTGAAGAAATTTACCAACTGTATAAAAGAAAATTCAATTCCCCCCTCCTCATCTCCTCAATCATATTCTGATTCAGATTCTTTTCTTCTTACCCCAATCCATTCCTTTACAATTCCTGCTAAATAAAAAGTTTTTCACAACTTTACATTATTGATACCCCCCTTATACAAAGTTTTATTATACCCTTTGATACCCATTAATATTAACTTTATATTATTCTAATGTTTCGCTTATTTGCTATTACAATTCTGCTAATTTTACCCATAATTACTGCTGCTTTTGATGCTAGTGGTAATTCCAATGTTGCTGTATATTGGGGACAAAATTCCGGTGGTTCACAACAACGATTATCGTACTATTGTGATTCCGATGCTGTTGATATTGTTATCCTTTCATTCATGCACGTTTTTCCTAATCCAATCCAATTGAATTTTGCTAATGCCTGTGGAGGTAGTTATACTTCCGATGGCATTTTACAATGTCAAACCATTGCTGAAGATATTAAAACTTGTCAAAATAATGGTAAGAAGATCTTACTCTCATTAGGTGGTGCTTCTGGTTCATATGGATTTTCTGATGATGCTACCGCACGACAATTTGCAACTACTTTGTGGAATTTGTTCGGTAATTCCAATGTTTTATCCACTTCTGATCGTCCATTTTATGATTCTGTTCTTGATGGGTTTGATTTTGATATTGAAAATAACAATCCAACTGGTTATGCTGCATTGGCTGATGAATTAAGAACTATTTTCAGTACAGATAGTTCAAAAACATATTATTTGGGTGCTGCTCCTCAATGTCCATATCCTGATGCTTCTGTTGGTAATTTATTAGAAAACAGCGATATTGACTTTGTTTTTATTCAATTTTACAATAATTATTGTAATTTGGGTACAACTTCATTCAATTGGGATACTTGGTTAAATTACGCTGAAAACGTGTCTCCAAATAAGAATGTTAAATTGTATGTTGGTGTTCCTGCAAGTAGTGCAGCTGCTGGTACTGGGTACAATTCTCCAAGTATTATTGCTCAAGATTTGACTAGTGATATTTTGAATAGTCCTTACTTTGGTGGTATTTCAATGTGGGATGTTTCTGCCGGCTGGACAAACACTGACTCTAATGGTGTTAATTTTGTTCAAAACATGAAAGCTATCGTTGCTAATGCTGGTTCAGGTAGTTCAATTGGTGGTACTACTACTAGTTCTATTACTACGAAATCGGTTACTACCAGCTCCATTACTACCAGTCCCGTTACTACTAGTGCCCTTACTACCAGTACCAAAAGTTCAACAACTACCACTTCCACCACTCCAACAACTACCACAACTTCTACTGTTCCAACAACATACAGTACTCCAACCTCTTCTTCCACAACAACAACAACTTCGTCTACTTCCACTTCTTCAACTGTTACTGCTCAGTCATCTAGTATCTCGCGAAGTTCGGTTTCTCAAGTTAAACAATCAAGTCTTGTTTCTCTGTCTGTTTTTATTGTTGAACCAACTACCAGTTCTCATGCCGCCACAACCACTAGTGTGGAAGTTGAAACATCAAGCGTTGTTGTTAAGGATCCAAAGACTAGTTCTGCTGCTGATCCAAATACTTCTAGTATCGCTACTGCTTTGAGTCAAGCTAAAGAAAGTACCATTTCCATTGTTTCTCCAAGCAATTCCCAAAATACTGAAGATCGTGAAGTAATTGACACAACTGCTGAAACTGCTACCACCAGTGCAAATGTTGATGTTACATCAACAAACACCCTTACCACCACTAAAGCAAGTACAACTACAGTTCCTCAGGACACTAATGGTGTTTCCGATGAAGTTCTTACTACCACTGCTACACTCACATCAACTGGAGGATACGTACCTACCACAAGTACCTTAACATACACAGAAAGATCAAGAACTACTGCCACTAGAGTATTTACTTCATATATTTGGGCTCCAACTACTTTAATTACAATTACCACCCAATATCAAGTTCATACTACTAGAACCCATATAAAGACTGTTTATGCTGATCCTCAAACTATAACGGTGAATCTTTAAGTTTAAACAAGGACTAATAATAGTAATAATAATATATCTATTCTCAAATTATACCTACCTACCTACCTATCTCCTTCACCGTTTGAGTAGTTAACTCCTTTTTTCAGTTCGTCTTTATTTTAGTTACCTTTTATTTTAGAATTTATATTTGTTTATCAATGTTCTTATATATTTTATACCACTTCTCTATTTTATGTAATAAATTTTAATTTTTGTTCCAAATTCAATCCTGATAACAAGCTTCTTGAATATCGATTCATATATACATATTTCAATTCACCTCCTGACCAATTTTCCAAATCAAAAAATTCATTTCCTTGCTCATTATCATCACTAAATTCAACAGATGTAGTCGCATTGTTGATTAAGGGAGATATAGCTAGATGAATGATGGCATGCTTTGTATTATCTAACTGTGTGATTGCTTGAGCGGTACAATTTAATGGAGTGACGATAAACATAATGGAAGATTTTTTATTGAAATTTTTGTGGTATTCCAATATACCAGATAATTCTCGAATGATCTTTGCATCTGGTTTCCTCTTATAGTTCTTGCATTGTACCAATAATTGGATATCGTTCTTTAAACAGATCGGAGAGTTTGAAGTATTGAATACGGATTGCTTGGTATACTTTAAGATTGACTTTGACATTAGTTTTTTTGTATCAGTACTGCTATCGTCATTCTCAAGATAAAATGGTAATAAATTCCAGTTGCCAATTATATCAATCCCATTATCATATGATCCTCCGTATTTTACCAAATCTTTACAATTTAACTTGGTTTCAAGAAATGATTTAACATACAATTCATATAATGTTCCTTTGAAAACCGTGGATCCAGTGTTGACAGATTTGGTTAAACAATAGTTGAGATACTGTTGACAATCTTGAATGGCTGAAAATTGTAAACATCGTCGATGAATGAGTGGCTGACAAGATAGGACTAGTCGAGGTAGGCTATGGATCATTGGGGATTGTGAATGTAATTGTTATAGATCACATCGTCATATCTTGTGAAAAATTCTTAAATAGGAAACATACGCGACACTAATAAATCTCCAACAGACAAAAAACGTCACCACAAATTATCACCGTCATCGGTATCAACCAACCATCAACCCATCAACCCATCAACACACCAAAGCATCAACGATGCAATTCATCAATACAATATGCACATTATTCCTTGTATCATTGGTGTCAGCAAATCCAGAAAAAATCAACTTGTTTATAAAACCAATTACTGATGTACAACAATCATCTGCCGATTCAATCGGGTTCATTCAAGACAATTCCGTATATTTGGTAGATAACCTTGAATTAAATCCAAATGAGAAATATTGTATTGGAACTAAAGATCTTGAAAATCATGAATGTTTCACTTTGGTCAATGGTGCAAACATGATCAATAACTCAATTACAATTGATAGTTTTTTGGATGAAAATGGAGAGATAATTAGGTTAGCTTTGAATGTTGACGAAGCCAAGGAAAGAGAATTGGGGTTATCAGGAAAAGATAACTTCAGAAAACACAAGTTTAATTATGCTGTTGTTCCTAATATGAATGCAGAATCCATTAAGAAACAACGTCAACAACAAGGACAACAGGGAGGCAAAGCACAGCCAAAGGTAGAGATAGTTAAAAAGAAGAAATTAGTCAAGTATATTGATGATGACGGAAATCAAGTGGAAAAAGAAGTTGAAGAAGAAGTGGAAGTTGAAGTTGACGAAAGATCTTGGATTCAAAAGAATTGGATGTATATTGTACCTCCGTTGTTGTTGATCATGGCTATGGGTGGCGATTCCAAATAAGTTACTATTCCGTATAGTTTCGTTTCTAATAGATATAGAGATACAAAAGGATGTATATTCTCTTGATAGTTGAAGGTTTCACCAAACGTAAATTTTTCAGCCAATGAGAAGGAAAGAAATCTTGTCTTATTCAGCGACTGCATATAGTGCGTTACTCCCAACCCAATTGGAACAACTGCAATTTTTTTTTTTTCCCTTTCACTTTCAACAAAAAACAATCAACCCTCTCCATCACCTTCTTCTTGATTGGTATAATCTTCAGTCATTGCCTTCACTAGTACTTACCTACTTACGTAGTTACTCAACCCACTCATTTCCCCCACCTTTTTTTATAACATATTCGTTTAATACTGATAAATTCCCCCTCCACAAGTATAAACTTCAACCAATCACAACCCACACCCCAAACATGCATTCCGTAAGATCACATATATTAAGATCTTCGAAGCGTTATATATCCGCATCGACAAGAAGATTAGCCGAAGTCGAAGTTACTGTTGACGGAAGAAAAGTTTCTATCGAAGCTGGATCTTCCATCATTCAAGCTGCCGAATTGGCAGGTGTAACTATTCCTCGTTATTGTTATCATGAAAAATTGGCCGTTGCTGGTAATTGTCGTATGTGTTTAGTCGATGTTGAAAGAATGCCAAAATTAATTGCCTCTTGTGCTATGCCAGTCTCCAATGGTATGGTTGTTCACACTGATTCCGAAAGAATTAAGAAGGCTAGAGAAGGGGTTACTGAAATGTTATTGGAAAACCATCCTTTAGATTGTCCAGTTTGTGACCAAGGTGGTGAATGTGATTTACAAGAACAATCCCAAAGATATGGTTCTGATCGTGGTAGATTCCTGGAGGTTGCCGGTAAAAGAGCCGTTGAAAACAAAGCCATTGGTCCATTGGTTAAAACTTCTATGAACAGATGTATTCATTGTACAAGATGTATTCGTTTCATGAATGATGTTGCTGGTGCTCCGGAATTTGGTACCGCCGGTAGAGGTAACGATATGCAAATTGGAACTTATATTGAAAGAAATATCAACACCGAAATGTCTGGTAATATTATTGATTTGTGTCCTGTTGGTGCGTTAACCTCTAAACCATATGCTTTCAGAGCCAGACCATGGGAATTGAAAAGAACTGAAACCATTGATGTGTTGGATGCCGTTGGTTCTAATGTCAGAGTCGATACTAGAGGTATTGAAGTTATGAGAGTTTTGCCAAGATTAAACGATGATGTTAATGAAGAATGGATTTCTGATAAATCAAGATTTGCTTGTGATGGTTTAAAAACCCAACGTTTGACTACCCCATTGATCAGAAATGGTGATAAATTTGAAACTGCCACTTGGGATGAAGCCTTGGCTACTATTGCTTCTGCTTATGCTAAGATTCAACCACAAAATGGTGAATTGAAAGCTGTTGCTGGTGCTTTAGTTGATGCTGAATCATTAGTTACTTTGAAGGATTTGGTTAACAAATTGGGTTCTGAAAATGTCACCACTGATGTCAAACAAGCCGTCAATGCCCATGGATTTGATTTTAGATCCAACTATATTTTCAACTCCACTATTGATGGTATTGAAGATGCCGATCAAATCTTGTTAGTTGGTACTAACCCAAGATTTGAAGCTGCTGTTTTAAATACTAGAATCAGAAAAGTCTGGTTGAGATCCAACTTGGAAATTGCTTCTGTCGGTCAAGAATTCAATTCTACTTTTGATGCTACCAACTTGGGGCAAGACGCTAAAGCATTAGAAAAAGCCCTTGCTGGTGAAGTCGGTAAGAAATTGGGTGAAGCTAAAAAGCCAATGATCATTGTTGGTTCAGGTGTTGCTGAATCCAATGATGCTCAAGCTATCTATAAATTGGTTGGTGAATTTGCTGCTAAACATGAAAATTTCAATACTGAAGAATGGAATGGTCTTAATTTATTACATCGTGAAGCTTCCAGAGTTGGTGCTTTGGATCTTGGTTTCAGTAGCTTAACTGAAGATGTTACTAAGCCAAAATTCATCTACTTATTAGGAGCTGATGAAATAACCAATAAAGACATTCCAAAAGATGCATTCGTAGTATATCAAGGACACCATGGTGACATTGGTGCTTCATTTGCTGATGTTATCTTGCCAGGTTCTGCATACACTGAAAAATCCGGTACTTATGTGAATACCGAAGGTAGAACACAAGTTACTAGAGCTGCCACTAATCCACCAGGAGTTGCTCGTGAAGATTGGAAGATTATCAGAGCATTATCAGAATACTTGAATGCTAAATTACCATATGATGATATTATAAGCGTGAGAATGAGATTAGGAGAAATTGCTCCTTCTTTGGTTAGACATGATGTTATTGAACCAGTATCACAAGATATTGTTAAGATTGGATTTGCTGATTTGGTGAATAAGAATCAATCCGCAAGTATTTTGGGTGAACCATTAAAGAACCCAATTGATAACTTCTATTTCACCGATGTTATTTCCAGATCTTCTCCAACTATGGCTAAATGTGTTTCTACGTTTGGTGCTAAAATAGATAAAGTGAAGGATGAAAAACCAGATATCAATTTTTAAAACAAAATTGAGAGATGGGTTGTTGACATTGCCACACTCATACACAAATACTCACACAGACATCGTCCACTAATAGATAAATATTCACTAGTTTTTGTTCATATTTAACGATATGAATCTTTCCATTCATTCACATAATGTATATTAGTTAAAACCCAACGTAGCCAGTGATCACTTCTACCACCATTCATCAGTTCAAGTATTTATTTATTTATATATATACATATCTACACGAGCTACCATTGTTCTTTTTCCATGGTCATTAAAAAAAACAGTACCAGTAGAGAAAGAAAGACAAAAAGTATAGTTAGTCCCATTTTTTATATATATATTTAGTTTTTATTTTTTTTAGTTATTATTGATAAAGTATTGTCAAGTATTAATTTCTTAATGAAATTTTGAAATTTTGAAATTTTGAAATTTTATTTTATTTTTTTTTTTGTCTAAACTTGAATTCCATTATTAGGTTTATGAATGAAGTACAATGATCATTGGTATGTTTTTTTATTTTTTTAAATGAATGGCAATGCCTTAAGAAATTTTCAATTGTAGTTGAGTTCGGAAATTATGTGCCGGTATTCTTGGCAAGTCGGAAATTACATAAATGACATTAAGGTTTTTGTGGTCGTGTATGACAATGCAGAATGAAAGGTTTTCGTTCCCATTCCCATTTCCCCTCTGCACAGCCAGGCCAAAGACCAGACAAACCCAAAAAAAAAACAGGCAGCAAACCATCACCAGATAGTAATAACCGTCAGGAGCACGCATTAAAAAGGGTAAAAAAAGGGAGGAATCATAACGAGTATAAAGAACCAGAGACACGGATAGAAGGAACTTTTTTTTTACATCAAATTCTAGAAAAAAAACTCCATATTTGATTATCCATGTCAGAAGAAATAACGCAAGGACAGGAACCCCAGTTACAACACGACTTGCAGCAACAACAACAAAATCAACATCAAGAATTGCCGGTATCATCAAATGATTCTAACTTTACGCACGATGCGAATAATCCGGCTACATCTATAAAATCCAACACGTTTGCAGGGAAATGGAGACAAACTAGAGCATGTGCAAGATGTCGTAGACTTAAGATGAAATGTTCATTTGAAGATCCAAATTTTAAATCATGTGTAAGATGTTATGCCAGTGGAGTTGAATGTTCATTTGATGTTGATCCAACTGCTCATCTATCCAAAAAGAAGAAGAAGAAGAAACAAACCCCAGAACAACAACAAGCGCAAAAGCGACGAGGTAAGAAAGGAATTGCCGATGTCAGAAAGGATAATAGTGAAATCGACCTTCAAAATAATGACCGAAAGGAAAAGGGCAAGGGGGATGAGAATAGGGTGAATAGAAATGGGGATGGGGTCAATAAGAAAAGAAAGATTATAGATATGGATCAAATCAATAATGGAATTACTACTAGTGAACAATTATTGGAAATTTCGGAAACTTCATTAAAGTTATTTCATGATATTAAACAACTACCGAGAGACTCCATACGGAAATTGGTTAATAATTATTCATTGATTTTAGATAATTTGAAACTAAAAGAAAGTCTAGATCGTAAACAACAGCAACATTATCCTTCTGATCATCATCATCATCATCATCATCATCCTCATCCTCCTAATCCATATAGTCAGTTACAAAACCCAACCATAACTGAGGACTACCCTAATATACCATTCCTGAAAAATCTCATTAAGGAATTAATATACCGGTATAATTATATCACGTATGAAGAAACCAAGTCAAGATTTGAATTCTTCTTTAATGAAATGTTGCCACATTTCCCAATTATTCCATTTAGTAAATCATTTAGAAATTTTGATAATTTATATGAAAATTATCCATTACTTTTGGTATCTTGTATTTCTGTTTCTGCAGTTAATGATAATAATTTAGGAACCACTCCATTTACACGAAACAATCGTCAATTATGTCATTTATTAGGTCATTATCTTTATTCATTTCTAGCCCATGAAATTTATGTGAAATGTGACGATTTTAATATTCCAATACTTTATTCATGTTTAGTAGTTTCTTCATGGTGTGTACCGCCAGCACATATGGGACATTTTAGAAATCAATTGAATGTCTTAACTGCATCAAATGTGGCATTCTGTATGGGGGTGAATGATATTCTGAAAAATTATCGCAATTTGGCAATTAATGATGAGAGTGAATTCAGGCAAAAAATGAGATCATTATTGTCAGTTTATTGTACTTGTGGGGCATTAGAATTATCATTAAGAAGATTTAAAATTGTTTCATGGAATAATGAAACCGAAATTGGATTGGATATGTTATTACGGGAGGTAACGAATGAAACAAATGAACAATTACCAACGGTTGAAGATAGATATGTTTGTTATATGGCAAAATTGATTTCTATTGGACATGATGCTATTGAATTTTTAAATCAATTTGATCAAAATAATGTCAATTCAGAATTGCAAAAATCTTCAACTTCCATGTCTTTGAATAATATAAATTATGTTCTTAAAAATTATGAAATTAAATTATTACAAATATTTAATCAAAGTGGGTTTAAGGATAATTTGGTATTTAAGATTCATTATATTCATTTATTGATTGCTATCTATGACAACTTAATCTCAGGTATCTTGAATATAATGGAAACAAATTCCAAAGAGAATTCATCATCATCACCATCATCGTCAGTGGCAGCGACAACAGCAGCGGCAGCAGTACCTGCACCACCTACCACTACCACCACCACCACCACCACCACCACGATAAAATCAACTATTCAGTATAATTTTTTAAAAAAATCAGATGAGAAGGAATTATTTCTTGAATTCATGGTTAAATTAATCACAAATTGTGAGTTATTAATTGATGAATTTGTCAATTTAAATAAAATAACCAAGAATTTCCCTACAGTGTTATATTTTCGTCCCTTACATGCATTGATTCTATTAGTTCGATTAAGATTAGTTTTGAAATCACAAAGAATTAATGATTTGATAATCAATGTTGATGAATTTTTCCAAATAATTAATCGAGTTATTGAAGATAATTTAATTGAAAATTCTTCTGTTGTTTGTTCCCAAATGAAAATTATATTGAATAAAATTGAAAAATGGTTGAAAATTTCTCAAAAATATGATGTAAATATAAATGGAACTACTAATGTTGGTGCAAATATTCATGAGAATATTGATACTAATAATAGTCATGGTAATATGAATAGTAATAACAAGAGGAGTAGTAGTAATACTATGAGAAATGATGATGATCATGGAAATAATGGAGGAAACAATGATGATGATGATGATGATGATGATGATGATGTGGTTAAAATTATAAATTCTAATAGAGATAGAGAGATTGAGAATTTGGATGTTCCTAAGAGGTATCTTGAAGATGATGAAGAAGATGAAGATATGAAACAGCAACGTCTCCAACAACATCAACAACCATTTGCAATTCATAACCAACAGGAACAAACTCAAGTACCAGTACTCCCACCAACATTACCTCCACCGACACACCCACCACCAACACTACCACCACCACCACAACAACAACAACAACAACAACAGCACACGTATCAACAAGAGCATAGGCATGAACTTGGACAAGTTCAACTGCATCATACCCCATTACCTCAAATTGTTCCCCAACCACAACCACAACCACAACAACAACAACAACCACAACAACAACCACAACAACAACAACAACATATTCAACCACAAGTTTATCCACAACAACAAGGAGTGTCAGGGGTGTCTGGAGTACAAGGAGTATCAGGAGTGTCAGGAGCATCAGGAGTGCAAGGAGTACCAAGCATGCCAGGATTTCATGGTATGCTGTCATTGCAAGGATTACAAGCCATACTGGATTTACAACAAAGAACACAACAAATGAATTATAATCATTTCAATAATCATGAAATGAATAACAATAACAATAACAATAATACTAACAATAGCAGTAGTAATAATAATGAAGAAGTTTTTTTCAATTTAGAACAAATTTTTGAAGGTATTGAATTTGATATACTGCATTTTTTAAATCCATTAGAATATAATATAGATTTTGGATTTCTGATATAATTGATTTTATTTTATAAGTTTATTTATTTATTTAATTATTTAATAATTATATATGGATCTATTTTAAAATTTAAAATCTTTATCATCTTGTTCATCTTGTTTATCATTACTTTGTTTGATGTTTTCATTTTCTTTACTTTTTCCTTCTGGCTGTTTTTGTTGTTGTTGATTAGTTAAATCATAAGAATAAGTAGTTATTGAATCTTCCGAATTCAGTTTTGTTTCTTTTAATACTTTATAAAGTTTTTTATCTTGTTTTGAAGATGAAGTTGTGGAATTATCTTGCATTCTTGTTGAAAGACCACTAAGGATATCATTAAGTGAAGGTTCTTTCTGTTCTGTCTGCTCCTCCTCATTCGTCTCCTCTTCGTCCTCCTTCTCTTCCTTCACTACCTTGTCTTCCCCTTCTTCTTGTTTTTGTTCCTCTTCTTCTTCTTGTTTTTGTTCCTCTTCTTCTTCTTCTTTTTCCTCCTCTTCCTCCTCCTCTTCCTCCTCCTCATCTTCTGATTCTAACATACCATCTAATTTCCCCCAATGTTTAAAATTATTTCTTTTGGAATCACCATATTGATCTTTATATCCAGTATTACTATATCCAATATCCAACCCAGGTATAATCAATTCTTTATAAGATGGAGGCTTACCAATATCTTTCATAATGGTAATCCACGCCGGTGCTATATTATTTAAATCATTAATATCATCTATGGGCATCCCCATTGCAATTCTTAAATTTTTAGAAATTACCCCTGGTTTAATTTTCAGAATTTTATTCAAATTTGAATCGATTGATGATGATGATTCTTTACCTTCTTGATAAATATCACCAAATGGGAATAATAATTGAGGTTTTGTTTGAAATTTATAAAATGCTGCATATAATTTTTCATAATCCATATCTAATTTACCCAATTTTGGTTGAACCCTTTCTCTCATTTGTTGCTTTAATGAATTGATATCGTTATTGGTATTATTGGATCTCATTTCTGATATCCCGGTATCTTGAATATATTTGGGTAATTGGAAAGGTAATTTTTCTATTCCTCTTTTAGATGATAAATAATCCCTTTTAGAACTCCAATTCGACGGTACAGGTACAATATTCGGTTGGGATTTAATGGTGATTAATAAATAAGGATCTTTGGAATCAACATCATGAATATCAACAATTTTTGGGGATTTACTATATGCTTTTAATTTACCTAATGGGATTTTATTTTTTATTCGAAGTTGTCTCTTGGAAATTTCTTTTGGTTGGTTTGTTTCATCATCATCATCATCATCTTCGTCGTCTTCGTCTTCCGATGGTTCAGATCCATCGTCTTTGGATGAAGGAGAGTTGGAGTTTTCTTGTGCAGTGTTTATTAGGTCTTTATTTGATCCCTTTTCTGGTTGATTTTCTTGTTGTGAATTGTTGAATTTGTTTAATATTGATTGATATTGTTCAAACAATGAATTATCTGTAGGTATATCAATGGTTGGATGGGGTGTAACCGTGGACTCTTCTTTTTCTACTACTGAAGTTGACACTGGTTCTATTGTTGGTTTCTCAATGGTTCTTTCATCTTTCTTGATATCACTCTTCTGTATCTCTTCTAGTTTCCTCTGCTTTAGTTTCTCTCTTCTTAATTGATTCTTTGATCTCTTAGGTGCCATGGTTGTAGTACTACTGAAGTTGATATATTGGAATGGTTGTGAATTTTTTTTTTTTTTTTTTTGTTTCATGGTCTACTTTTTTCGTGAGTGTTGCCATTTTTGATTCGTAACGTTATACCATTAATTATACATTCAAACAAAACCTCTATATAAACATATATACATATATATATATCATCTATGTACTTTTTCTTTTGTAAGATCAGTTGGTTTTCTCATAAAGAGAATTGATATTTGATAAGGCAAGATCTATCTTTTGATTAATTTCCTTATCTGTTTTATCAAGTTGTTTTAATAAATAATCTAGACTTTGTTCTATATCTTGGGCTATTTCAAATACTGTTTGTTTCTTCTCTTGTTGTGGTTGATTTTCATTGTTAGATGTAGTAGTAGCTGATGTCGTTTCTTCATTAGATTGTTGTTGTTGTTCTGACAGTGGTATATCATTTTGTTTTATAGTTGAATCACCAGCTTCGGTGGTTGTACTATGACTATTACTGGATGATAAAGCAGGAACTTGACTGGTCTCACTAGGTGCACTATCTAACGATGTTGTACTTGACATAATTATGGATGTTAAACTCTAAGTATTGAAGTTCTAATTGCCTGAATGAATATGCCGTAGGGGTGTCGTGGTATATGAAAGTTGATATTTGGTGTTTTTTTTTGGAGAATTACAATGGTGGTGCGTGTCGTGTGAGGAGCACAAAATAAAAAACTTTCTGCAATGATACACTACCCAATATCACTTTGGCAACTGATTATCAAGTTGCTACAGTTGGACCCAACAACCCCAACCCTCTGTATCACACACTAACTATCAATAGTAACGACAAGTGGTGTTGCATGCATCAATAAATTTCAAAAACGATGACGTATATTTGGTCGACCATGAACGAAAAAAAGGCAGTTTTTAGAGAGCAAGACCCAGGCAAGAATGAAAGCTTTAAAAAAGACACATATTGTTGTGATAATAATTGACAATTGAAACCTGTACTTCAGGGTATAATTCCAAGATGAGAAGGATACAGGTTTTCTTCCAATAGGAATTTTGATTAGTCTTTTACTGTTTCTCATTTTATGCGAAATTGGTTAAAATTTTTTGATAAATTATTTTGCAACAAACGATACAATGAACTAATGCAATAAGCAAATTGACTATTTCATAAGAAAAAAAACGCAACACATATCTAGGTTGAGTGGCAATAATTAATAGATAAACCTAACCGTTTGATATTTTGAATAGTGTTTATCGTATTTGGGATATGAAATACAGAAAAAAAAAAAAAAAAAATAGAAACTACAATTTCAACTATGTTATGTTTGAGTTGAATTGTAACATATTTTCATCTATTCTCTCATAACGCAACACCAATTACATTTACGACGGATATTCGAATATCCGTAGCATCCTAGGTTCGTTCGGCGGAATTGAAATAAAACTAACAAGAAGTACAAGACGAATTCCACGCTGACTGACAAATCCAACAGGGCAAAAAAACAAAAAAAAAAAAAAAGCCAAAAAAATAACGTTTAACTAAACCTTAACCTAAACCTTAAAAAAAGGTTACCATTGTTTTTTTAACGCGTAGTAGTAGTAGTAGTAGTAGTAGTAGTAGTAGTAGTAGTAGTAGTAGTAGTAGTAGTAGTAGTAATGTGCGGTGGGAGTTTAGGCAGGGAATAAGAATAAGAATAAGGGATATTGGCAATACTGATTAAAATTGTCGTTATTGGTTGTGGCGGATGTAGAACTCCGAAATCGGTTGCAATTATACGTTATACATCAACTGATGATGTTAATTACTCTCTGAATTACTTTCCCCCTTGTTTATTATTATTTATTTTTTTTGCGGATGTCGGAGATAATGATATAGGGAAATGAATTTTATTTTAATAGGGTGGGTAATATTATATGTGTCTAATATTCCCAGGGCAAAACTTCAGATTTGTATTGTTTTGTATTGTATGTGTGATTATGCAAGTAGGTAAATTAACCATTAGGGGGGAGGGAGAGGGGGTAGTTGCAACGGGAAAGGAGCGAGCAAAACGGAAGAGGAAAAGGGGGTAAATTATAGATTATAAGAGCAGAGGAGATAGAAGGGGAGAGAGAGATATATCGGTTGGTAGTTGTCGTTATTGTTTTGTTTTATTATTAAGGAAGCGACATGTCTATATCGGTTGAATAATGAATGGGATTGTTGTACGCTCTCATCTATAAAAAAAAAATAGCACATTAAGTAATACGATATTCGATCCAACAACATACGATACACAAAAATAGTTGCAAAAACAATGTTTTAGTGAGATATTCGGCGATTCATCAAACAATAAGTGATTGGTTGCGGAGCGAGTTAGTTTCCGACGTATAAACGTATTATGAAATGAAAGATTTTGTGTGTGATAGTTTTTTTTTTTTTGTTTCAATGCCGAAGAAAAAGGAAAAAGGGTGGATAGATGTGAGTTAAGTAACACAAATTATCGTAATATTCTTAGTGATTTTTAAAAATAGAATAAGGAATGTGAAGAAAAGAAAAGAAAAGAAAGGACCAATGGTTTAAGCCTTGATAAAAAGGGTGATACAGAATTGGATGAGATATTCCAGGGGAAAAGAAAAAAAAAAAAAAACAGGACATTACTAACAGCTGATAGTAGTAAAGAGGTAGGAAAAAAAAAAGAAAATAGCCAATGATGAAAGGAGTAAAATATGAAAGGATCTACATGAAATGATCATCAACACATGATGATCTAATTATTCTTCCTTTTTTGTATCTATAGATTCATTTAGTGTGTTTCTCTTTCTCTATCTTTTTTTTTAGTTTAAATTATTAGAGTAACATACCCATTCTAAAATAAAATAATTCCTGGAAGGAGGAGACGTAAATGTATCTGAGATAGTATGTAGAAGTGTCAACGGGAAACAAAAAAAAAAACAAAAATTATACTATGGCGCTTAGAAGCAGTTTGAAAGAAAGGTGCGTTCTGTAAGCATAGTCTGGGCGGGGAGATGGCATGGCATGGCATGGCACGGCATGTGTTTGTGTGTGTATATTCTATTTATAATACTTATTTATTGAACAGGCTGTGTGTTAATGAGAGATAACCGGAGTACTGTTAAGAATGTAAGTGGAGAGAAATGGGCTTAGTATATACAGTCTTTTTATTTTTAATTCAAACTAGCGCGCCAAAATTATTCATACATGTAAGACAAAATTGTTCATATTACTTGTAAAAAAAATGTTCATCCTAAGGCAGACAATATTGTTCATACTTATGCGACAAAATTATTCATAACACGTGATCCTTAATTTTCATACCAAATAACAGCCAAAATTGGTTTGAACAATTGGTGAGCACTGGTATTAAAATATTTACTAGAGTTGGTACAAATAATTCTGGCGCACTAGTATAAAAATTAATGATCACTCGTATGAAAAAAAAGTAAAAAGACTGTATAGAGTTGATTATTGTTAACCGAGGAACCAAGAAAAAGTTCAATCGCGAAAGGGAAAAAGGTTTTTAAAAATAGACTCCTCCCCCGATGGTTCTAGACCTTTGGTCCTTTACCAAATCTTTCTCGTTTATAAGAAAAAAAAAAAAAAAGACAGCACAGTACGACGATGCAGTTTCTTTTGTGTGCTTATTGTAATGACAGATTGACAAAATTATTTAATATTCTTATTCATTTTGTTTTTTTTTTCTTTGCTTTGTAGCATGCAGGATATTGTTAGGTTATTAAATTATTAAACTTTTTTTTTATTTTACAAGCAGATGAGTCTAGACCCAGGGTCGATTTTGTCAATCTATTGTTTAATTTTTCATTTTTTGGATAACACAAAGAAAAAAATTAATTTTAATATTTTTTTTTTTGGGGGGGGGGGGTTAATAAGTTTAACATTAACATGGTAATAGTAATTGTAAAGATTTATCACATATCATACAATACATCGCATACATATAATCCATTTTCCACGTCAGTCAAAAAAAGGTAAAAAAAAGATTAAAATAAAAAAACTACACACAATACATTATTACACTCTTATTATGTAATGAATTACGTCAAACATACCACAGCTACCACCACCTCCCCTCTATTATTTCACTTATTAGATAAAAAAACACTCTATTTTTAGTATTAAAACCAGTGGCAAAAACAAATACAAATACAAATACAAAATACACACACACACATACAAAGCAACCAACAACAGCCAGATATAAAAGATGAATGACTTGTTTCTCTCTCTCTTAATGTAAATGACCAATGATCAGTAGTAGAAAAAAAAAGAGTGCCAATAGTTTTATATGACACAAATGTTTCTTTCTTTCTTTATTTGCTTGTGGGCTTTTTTTTTGTGAAGATTTTTGGAGTTTTGGCTTTTTGGTTTTCGCACGCACAAAACCACACATATATGACACAAAACCACACCAACGAAAATAATAAAATAAAAAAAATAAAAAAGATCGTAGCCAAAAAATGTTAATGAAATTTCTTTTTCCGCTATTTCCTTTTTGTCGGTCTGACGTTAAATTTTTTTTTTTCTCTTACGTCATAGATAAATTAACACCACTTACATATTAACATTAAATATCTATGACTGGCATCAACATTAATATTAATAAACTTCCACAGCCAAAAAAAAAAACAAAAAAAAAAATTTAAACATATATACACTTGTAATCTATTTACTATTACTATTCATCTCATTAATAATACATTATACCACATACATACATAACCCCATCTATACATTATTCATATTCATATTCATATACATATACATATACATATACATATAAAACAACTTCCCACAACTTCCATCTATAGCAAAACAAAACCACCATTTTTATTTTACCACACACTTTTTTTTCATTGATTGTTGATTTCACTTTTTTTTTTTACAACCAACAAATATTTACAACCATCTACTATATTGTGGCAAAAATATCATATAGTGAAAATATCTATTAATTAACGAATTACAACAACATATCCAAGCATATAAAACTTTACGATTTACTTTATATCTACACTCATGATGACGAAAGAAACAATGACGTTCACTTTCCCCAATAATACACAATTCAAACTTCAACATCCACCACATTCACATTCACATTCACATCCACATCCACATCCACATCAACATCAACATCAACATCCCATAACACCAACAACTTCGTCATCTACTACTGCATCTTCAGCTGCATCTTATTCATCGCCTCTATCACAACCACCACCACTATCAACAACTACCCCAATAAGGAAAAGACACCCCAAACATAAGTCCATCAACGACTCCATATCTTCCATTACTTCCAGTGCATCTGATTTGACCATATATGAATCGTCAACACTATCTACAAAACAATTATCAACTGATACATTGGTGGATGAAAAAATACTCCCACCTCCAACTTCTTCACATAATCACAAATACAACCAATCATTAGATTCAAATAGAACCTTAATTTCACTAGATGAAAATGAAGAAGATAAATTGAAATTCAATTCCACCAACACTTCATCCCCGATCGACTCATTTTTCCAATTATCATCCCCTCCACATCCTCCATCAAAAACAGCAACAGCATCAGCATCAGCATCAGCAGCTGGTGCAGCAGCACCACCACTCCCATCTTTAAAAGACCTACAATTCCAAGAACAGGTTCAACTTCAACAACTTCCGCCACAACCACCACCTCTAGCCTTGCGTCCTAAATTACCTTCAATGCAATCATTACCTCATCTTAAAAAACAAGTAACCTTACCATCATTGTCATTTGATTTGTCTTTGAAAAATATTAAACAAGAACAACTGAAACGTTTGAATTATATCCCTCTGCAGAATTATAAACAACAAATTGAGAAATTATCCGATAGAATCTTGTATTTGTCTCCAATGGAATTTAATGCCGTGTGTGGTATTCAAGATAATTTAATCATTGATATCCGTCCATTTGTGGAATATTCCAAATCTCATATCAAATCAAGTTTAAATATTTGTTTACCTTCAACATTATTGAAAAGAAGCAATTTTTCATTATTGCGTTCAATCAATTCATTGCCAGATTTTGAAAAATGTAAATTTACTGAATTTTTAAATGATCTCAAGGGAGATTTAGTTGTTTATGATTCAACAGAGAATTCGGGTAATTTATACCACATTTGCAATAAGATTATTACTTGTCCAATATTCATGTCATCCCCATTAAAGAAAATATGTTTAATGAATACCCATTTTGAAAAAATTACCGAATTATATCCCAATTTATTGGAAACTTCAAATGAACAATTGGAAGATAACAACTTTTTAAGTCCAATCATTGTTCCAGAAAAGTTACGTTGCAACTCAGTAGCTGATTTGTCACCTTATCATAAAGCAACTCCATTATCATCCAGTTCTTCCAGTTCAATGTTGAGTGCCAATACTCCTATCTTGTCAACTAATTTCACCTTACCTTCAAAATGTAAAAGTTTTAAGATTAGACATAATGAAGAATTACCAACTATTCCTGGTGGTAACAATCCCTTTGAAGAGAATACTGCCAATTTGTTTAAATTAAGTAATGTTCCAAATGATTGTTCAAGAATTCCTAAATGGATGAAGGATATCATTTTTGATAAATCTGGTCATGCTGTTACATTTAAAATCAATGATCAATTCTATGCATTAGAGAAATTGGAACAAAAGAGGTTGATCACAGCATTATCTTTAAATAATGGTCAAGTTGACATTTCACCAATGAATGAAATTGCACCCAAGATTAGTTGTGGAATTGAATTTGGTAATAAGAATCGTTATAAAGATATATTTTTGTATGATCATTCAAGAGTAGAATTGGGACATGTTAATAATAACCCAAATGATATTCTGAATTATATTAATGCTAGTTTTATTGAACCACCAGCAAAATTCCAATATCCACAGAGTAAATATATTGCTACCCAGGGTCCATTGGATGAAACCATGGGTGATTTATGGAGATTGGTGATTATACGTAAAATTGGATTGGTTATTTCTTTAACAGATTCTATTGAGAATGGGGTTATGAAATGTGCTCCATTTTGGCAAAGTGGTATTTATAAATCTTATCAAGATACCATTAAAGTTACCGTTATTGATCATAAAGAAATTGAAGAGCATTTAATTGTCAGAACATTTAAAATTAAATGTAATGATGAACCATCTTTATTAGTTAAACAAATTCAATTATTATCATGGCCAGATATGGGGACAATTTCCAATCCAAAGGATATTTTGAAAGTTATTGAATTGAAACAACAAATTTTACATGAAAACAAGATCAAAAATCATCAACAAGCAGGAGAAGATGCAACAACATTGGTTCATTGTTCTGCAGGATGTGGAAGAACAGGTACTTTATGTGTTATTGATACTTTGATTAATTATTTAAACACCAAAAATCAAGATAAACAAGAAGTCGATGCCGATGAAGATCCAGTATTTGAAATAACTAATCATTTTAGAAAATTGAGAATTTCTATGGTTCAAACATTAAAGCAATATTATTTAATTTATGAAACTTTGTTAAGTTATTTTGATAATGATGAAACAAAGTGAAAAACCAAAAAAAAAAAAAAGAGACGGATAAGTAATATATACCATAAAAAGTCCAGGGAAGTTTTATAAAACAAATAAAAACTCAATGGACATTTAATTTATATATCAAAACCAATTGTGTAGAATTTTTTTTAAATTTTTTTTTTTTTTTTTAAACAAAAAATTAATTAATTAATTAATACATATTAATCAATTAACAATAATCTTTGATACAGTCTTTTTACTTTTTTTTCATACGAGTGATCATTAATTTTTATACTAGTGCGCCAGAATTATTTGTACCAACTCTAGTAAATATTTTAATACCAGTGCTCACCAATTGTTCAAACCAATTTTGGCTGTTATTTGGTATGAAAATTAAGGATCACGTGTTATGAATAATTTTGTCGCATAAGTATGAACAATTTTGTCTGCCTTAGGATGAACATTTTTTTTACAAGTAATATGAACAATTTTGTCTTACATGTATGAATAATTTTGGCGCGCTAGTTTGAATTAAAAATAAAAAGACTGTATCGCGATATTTCAGTTATTGAATAGATGTCATAAATCCGGATGGCTTGCAAATGTATGACATCAGAATGACAACTCCGTGTTGCTCTATCAACATATACCCCATAAGGCAAATTGGATACCAAACAAAAAAAAAAAAGAAAACTGTGGATTATGGATTTGGTTACTGGCTCTGATTTTGCAAATTTTTTTGGATTTATTTTGATGCCGTGCAATTTTATAATGATTTCTTTGAGCCCCAGATGTGTATATATATGATGTATGATTTCTTAAACAATTTTTAAACTTTGATAATTTTTTTTTGCAGATGGAAAACATTGTTGAAAATTTAGTTCAAATGCAATATTATCGGAGATTATAAGATATTATTAAAATAAAAAAAAAACAAAGGTTTTTGTGAAAAAAAAAATAAAAAAAAATGATTGCAAAACTTAAACTGATGGAAATATCCAAATTGAAGATTTCTTCAACAAATGAATAATAAAATATTTATTAAGACAGTAGTTGATTGGTTGGTTTAAATGTTTCCCTTTATATATATTTGCAAATATTGCCTTTTTTTTTCATCTTTTCATCTTTCAAAGAGGATTTATGTTTGATAGTTTTGTCAAAGTAAGGGTAATTGATAAAGAAGAAAGAAAAAAAAATATTGTTGCCGTGGTTATATGGCTTTTTTTCTGCTGCAAGTAACGACTTTTTCTTTAGCAACCACTTTTTTTTAAGAGACCTTCTTCTTAGGACAAAAATAATGTAAGCAATACGAAAGAATCAATAATCTGAAACTCGGCTATATGGAACACTTGACGATATAGAAGAGGAAGAAGAAGAAGAAAGAAGAAAAGAGAATTAAATTTTTGAATTTTTTTAAGGATTCTTGTGAGGTTTTTTTATAGTTTAGGCGAATCTGAAAGATTTTTGAGCCACTTCTACATTTCTCTACTTTAATTTAACCCCTTCAAATGTTTGTTTAATTTTACACTAAATGGCATCTTTATCAATTCACTCTGAGAAATTCATTGATACCAATTATCCACATTCCAATTGAATATTCCAAGTGAACAATTGAACTAAATAGAACAACTAAGCAACAATTGATCAATACAGCAATAGAAGATATAAGCTATAAGATAAGAACATCACAGCCATACAGTGGTAGATACTACTTTATATACTTACAACATATATGCCCTCCTATAGAAGTAGATTACTGTGCAGGTCCACAATGCTGGAGATCAGTATGCACACCTCCACTCTAGTTTCTACACTATGTATTGAGCAAGTTTCCTTATCTCCTGAATTACATCAACTACTCCCCACTTACACCTACAAACTTACCACACAATCATACACATCTCTTTGGGTGTTAATTTCGTGTCTACACCCTCGAATTCTTTCCCCCCACAATTCGTTATTTGCAATCGTGTGCCATTAATTGAGAATTTTTTTTTTTTTTTGATCTATCCATTCCATTCTTTCCTTACAATTTCCAGTATCGGTGTTTTCTCGTGGTAGAATTGGTCAGCAATTGATTCGTTTCATCGCTTCCAATACATCCTGTTACAAAGCTATAACAATTGTTAGGAATGAATTTCATCCGTCTACCATTACTTTCAATGCATCTCTGACTGACCAATAATCACATCATCATCCAAGTCTACACCTCACAAACTTCCCCGTTTCTGCAATTGACTCCATTATAAGGGGGGAACACGATTGACCGTGGGATCTACAAATACCTATTGCCAATTGACTCAATTGCTGTTGCGGAAACCTTCTGAACCGATTGTTTAAAAGAATTCCGCTGTTCAACGTGCATATAGTCACATTTAGTCCTCCCGCGAGTCTATACAATCGTTGTCGGATCAGAATATCGGCTCATTACGAGAGTAATTTTTACGAGGGAAAAAAAAGGAGCTCGTCCCTGCCATTGCCATTCAGCTTGACAGATACATCCCGCGATGAAGGGCATTATACCGTATCAAGCCGATGGTTCTTAAGGAGTAATCACATTGAGTTATAGAATGTAATGTTAATTGACAAATAATGTGATGTGCATAATTGTTAGGTTGTTTGAAATTAAAATTCGTAATCTTGTATTCAACCATTTATTTAATCCTAATATATCTTAAGGAAGCGTTTAATATACAACAATCCACTTAAACATCAAATTCTGTTAGTTCATTAACTATCTATATTTCCCAGCTCACTTGCTATGACAGGAAACCAGTTATACCAACAAAGTTACATCATCTAGATAATGTTATAAAAATGGACACGCCATCGCGGTATTACTTTCAACGTAGAATCAATCCCCGGTGATACTCGTTTTCATAGTTCTTTCAATTAAACACTTTAAATTTATTTTTTTTTTTTAGATTTTACAAAACATATACAAAAAATAACTAACCATGTACCTATGAATCTTTCTCTTCATCTTTCTTAGGTGACTTCGGAGCATACTCAGGAGATCCAGGAGAATATTGTGGTGATGTAGGAGAATAACTTGGAGAAGTTGGGGAGTACTGTGGTGATGTAGGGGAGTACGATGGCGAAGTTGGTGAGTACTGTGGTGATGTAGGAGAATAAGAAGGTGATGTTGGTGAGTAAGATGGAGAAGTTGGTGAGTACGATGGGGATGTTGGTGAGTAAGATGGAGAAGTTGGTGAGTAAGATGGAGAAGTTGGTGAGTAAGATGGGGATGTTGGTGAATATGATGGGGAAGTTGGTGAATATGATGGGGAAGTTGGTGAATATGATGGGGAAGTTGGTGAGTATGATGGACTAGTTGGGGAATATGATGGACTAGTTGGTGAATAACTTGGACTAGTTGGTGAATAACTTGGACTAGTAGGAGAGTAAGATGGACTGGTTGGTGAGTAAGATGGACTGGTTGGTGAGTAGGATGGGGAAGTTGGTGAATAACTTGGACTTGTAGGAGAATAACTTGGACTGGTAGGAGAATAACTTGGACTCGTTGGGGAGTATCCACCATAACCAGGAGAAGTGTACCCAGGAGAAGTAGTATTTCCATATCCGTAACTGAATGGAGACGTGGCAGCTGGACTTGTTGGTTGTCCACCATATGACGTCAACCCACCGGCATCCGTTGGTGCAGTGTGAATCGGTGAGAATCCACCAACTTCATCAATTTGAATGTTTTCATCTGGGATGGTATTGTCTAGACGGGGGGTCGCTCCCCCATCATCAGGGATATCATCCATAATTATATTCGATGGGGCATCTTGCAACAACTTATCATCAACCATAACATCAAATGATCCGGTACCTAACGGAGCCATCTGACCTAGCAAAATGTTCTCCAGGATCCCGCGGCAATCATCCAACTCGGAGGCAGCGGCCGCCTCCAAGAGGATTTCCACGGTCTCCTCGAAAGAACATCTCATCAATGCACCGGTATCGGATCTGTTTATACCATGACGTGTAATAGCCATCAAGTGACCACGGGATGTCATAACATCAACCAATAAAGCCATGTGACGATAATTGACATACGACCCATCAAAAGCAATAACATTCAAAATTTCTTTGTACAATGCCGACCTAGTAGCTTCAATACCCAACACTGACAACACTTCAATGAAATCATTCGAATATGTACGTGCAGAATCGACACCCGGCACGGAAATCACTTCCGAAAGATTGACACCATCGGTCTCCAAGACCCATTCTTGGGTCTTTGCAAATTCTCCAGTGGCATCAATCTTGTTGTGTTTGTGTTGCATCATAAACACCTTGGTAATACCCGGAATACCCCGCAATGAGATCGATTCCAACATATGAGCTTCAATACGTTTCAATATCTGGTCCTCTTCTGCTTCAGCGTTATCCTCCATTGATTTAGGGTCTCTAACGACCCTACAACGGAGGATCAAATTTTCCGCAGTGTCATCCGACCAAATAACGAAGACATCCTCACCGAAATTTCTCATGATGGTCTCAGCTACTTGAGACATCGTCAATTGCTTGTCTAGCAAGCGACCTCTATCAATCAGAAGACGCAACACCCATGGTGACTGCTTCTCGATCGAGGCAGTCACTTTTTCATCAGGGATGGCAAAATAGGCCTCCACAGTGTCATAATCTTCTTCGATAACCGTCGTTCGAGGATCCGGATCATAATAAATTTCAGTGGATGAGGTAACATTCTTCAACGTGGTATGCTCAATGGCAGATTGCACAACCTTGGCTTTCTCGATGTCAGCTGCAATTTCTGGTTCCAAATACACTGTCATTGCAGGGGTCTTGATATTCTTGGCAACATTAAGAATTTCCTTAAGACGAGGAACACCCAACGTCACATTCTTCGACGACACACCCGCATAATGGAAAGTGTTCAATGTCATTTGCGTTGCCGGTTCTCCAATGGATTGTGCTGCAACCACACCAACCATCTCACCAGGATGAACAATCGATTTCTGGAATTGTGTTTCAATCTCCCCCACAACCCATTCAAACGCAATTCGGTTAAGCTTGAATTCTTCGATAACCCTTCTGGAAGCCAATCTGGATCTCAACAAACATTGGAACAACAACGTGGCATTCTCTTGTGCTTCCAAAACCAAAGGCGTGTCACCACGAACAACCAATAATTTCTTGCACAAGTCTTGAACACTGTGCACGATTTCATCCAATTTCAAATCCGAAGAGTTTTGTCTTCCTTGAACAAAAGTCTGTTGGGCATTCTGTATAATACGTCTGATGTTGACTGGTAATGGCCAACTGAAATCACCATTAGGGAAACAAACTTCACGCAAGTACTTACGATCTTGCAACAATTGCTCATACTCTTCATCCAAAATTCTTTGCAAATGGGCATCACCTCTAATCTCTTTACCAGATTCCAACAATGACTCAGAAATTCCGTTCTTTGGATCCAACACATCAATTCTGTATCTTTTTTCAAAACTCTCATCCGATCCTGGAATGGTGTCAACAGATTGTTTCTCTACTTGGGTACCATCAATACCATCTTCACCATATATGAATTGAATAATATCTCCCAATGAGTTTCTGGTTGAGCCGTCATAATGGACTTGTAAATCTTCAAGCGCTTTGACTAATCTTCGTTGGATATAACCAGTCTCGGCAGTCTTGACTGCAGTATCAATGAGACCCTCTCGACCGGCCATCGCATGGAAGAAAAACTCTTGTGGCGTCAACCCTCTCAAATACGAATTTTCAACAAACCCTTTGGACTCAGGAGAGTAATCATCCTTGGTGAAATGGGGTAATGAACGATCGGCAAATCCAAAAGGAATTCTCTTACCTTCAACAATCTGTTGACCAACACATGCAGACATTTGTGAAATGTTGATGAACGAACCTTTGGAACCAGACGTAACCATTTGTTTCACATTGTTCAAATCTTTTAAACTCATTTCGGCTGAACGACCAGCAGTATCACGTGCTTGATTCAAAACACGTGAAACATTATGTTCAAACGATTCTCTCAACGTCATACCAGGTTCCGGCTCAAGCTTGTTTTGTTGTGCATCTATAATGATCTCTTGCACTTTCTGTTTTGCTTCTTGAATGGTTTTGGTGATATCCCTCATAGTCTCAACATCTGCAATGGTATCACCAATACCAATGGAAAACCCATTGTGTAACAACCAGTAATTGACGACTTTCTGAATGGAACTGAACAACTGTGCACAAATCTTTGGTCCCTTTTCTCTCATAACTGTATGGATCAACCCACCTCCAGTTGCCCCAACGGTCTTCTTGTCAACGACACCAAACATAATTTCACCATCGACAATTAACATACCGGTATCTTTAGGACTCAACAAGTCTCTGCCACCATCGAACCTCTGCAAGTGGATACCTTTTGGAATAGCCATGGACAACAATTGCTTCCCTGTCCACAATGGTTTTGGTTTGATAACGGCAGGAGGAGGAATCACCCCATCCCAATTTGGAATCCAATAACACATGTTCATAACTTGATCGTATTCAATGAAAATATCACGTAAAGTCATCTTACGAATACCACACAACGTATCTTGGACGATACCCATAACTGGTTTGTTAGATTGGGGAGAAACAATTTGCAAGGGCACAGCACAAATTTGCGATAATTCTGACCTAGTTTCGGGAGATTGTGGAACATGCAAGTTCATTTCGTCACCATCGAAATCCGCATTGTACGGAGATGTGACGGATAAATTTAATCTGAAAGTGGAGTATGGCATCACTTTAACTCTATGTGCCATCATGGACATTTTATGCAATGAAGGTTGACGATTGAACAACACAGGGTCCTCATCCATCAAGTGACGTTCGACTTTCCACCCATACTGTAAGGCAATATCACCTGCTCTCTTGTTGTACCTCAAATCAATACGGTCACCAGTGTCACGTATAACGTACTTAGCCCCAGGGTGTTCATTCGGACCATTCCTGACGTACTCTGTTAATTTGTGAATATTATAAGGAGTGACAACTTCTGGATACGTCAATGTTTTGGCAATAGAGATCGGCACACCCACTTGGTCCAAATCTAAATTAGGGTCACCAGAAATGACGGTACGGGCTGAGAAATCCACACGTTTACCCATAAGATTTCCTCTCAATCTACCTTCCTTACCCTTCAATCTGGCTCTGATGGACTTAATAGGACGACCAGTCTTCTGAAGTGCTTGTGGTTGACCAGCAATATCGTTATCCATGTACGTGGCAACGTGGAATTGCAACAAAGCTTCAAATTCACTGATCACATGCTGTGGAGAACCATCGGTTTCTAATCTTTGCACATTGATATTTGCTTTAATTATATCTGCCAATTTGAACGTCAAATCATCTTCCCCTCTTGCTGTATCATTGAATGCAATCGAAGGTCTCACCGGTGGTGGTGGAACAGGTAACACAGTAATCAACATCCATTCCGGTCTGGCATAATCTTCGTTGAATCCCAACTTGAAACAATCTTCTGCACTGATGTGCTTAAAGACATTCAAAATTTCCAGTGGGGTCAACAAACGACGTTCAGGTTGCTCTTCCAGATCAATGTTCTTTTGTTTCCAAGTACCCCATAACTTCAACCCGTCCCTACGGATAGTTGGCTGCGGATGTCCACAACCTCCACGGGAAGGTTTATCTGTCATTTCATCTTCGTTGTTATCGGTTTCACAAACCATCTTGGTTTTA
Source organism: Candida labiduridarum (assembly GCA_030572435.1). Classification (NCBI taxonomy): domain Eukaryota; kingdom Fungi; phylum Ascomycota; class Pichiomycetes; order Serinales; family Debaryomycetaceae; genus Candida; species Candida labiduridarum. The sequence goes on from JAJLZW010000016.1 coordinate 150,615, forward strand.
CAGATAGCCCACACCGCATTGAATCGCTTCTTCGGATCTCTGATCTTAAGTGCTTGAGCCATAACTGGGTTCGATTCATCCAACAATAATTTCCCACAGTGCATACAGACAGACTCACAACACTTCTTGATCTTGGCAATGAACCCAATGTGGAAAACCGGCTTGGCTAACTCAATGTGACCAAAATGACCAGGACATTCTGCCATATCTTCACCACATGTTTGACATCTAAAGTTTCTATCAATCGACCCTAAACGCGGATCATTCAACCCACCTTCCCTTGGTCTCTTTGTGGTTTGGTCCATGGTTTCTGGGTACTCTATTTTGGCTACCGAAATTGCTCTCACTTCTTCTGGAGATAACAACCCAAACTGCACTTCCTTAACGGAACGAAGTGGAGCACTAGAATAAGGAAACTGGCGACTCATGGGTTAAGAATATCTTCGATGATGGATGGTAGTTTATAAAGTTGTTTTTTGGTTTTATTTTTTTTTTTGGTTTTTATTATTTTGGGCTTTTTTGGTGTGTTTTTATAAATATAAACAAGTTGCTTTCTGGAAGGAATGGAGTCTTGCCGGGAAAAATATATAACACAATTACAATCAAATGAATGAGTGTAGATACTTGTCTTTGGTACTAGTTGATAAATGCAAATGAAACAAATGAAACAAATAAAAAAAAATATTATGCCCTGCTTTAAAGTTGCCGCTTTGATAATATTGATACTGTAGCTTGAAAATAATGTCAAATACTATGAATGCAAGTCTATAGATGTGATATAAGCTGAAGCGGTGACTGAGGTGCAATAGGGATAGGAAAGAGTAGATGTTGTCATTCCTTCAACAATCCTGAGTTTTTTTTTTCACTTGTTGTTGATATCAACAGTGGCGATCATTGCGAAAATTTTCATTCCGTCAATTGTACACGACCTCGTCACGGAGAAAAACTCTTATTTTAAGTGTGAGCAATACGCACTAATAACACCTAAAATTGTATGTGCTTAATATACGCAAATCTTAGAACCGTTATTTGCTGCATCAAACTGAGTAAGAGAATTACAATTGAGGGGATTGACATCTTCTATCAATTGTCAAGTATAGAATCTATGAAGAGAAGTACTACTATTCACTTAAGATGAATGGATATCACGAGTGATTCACTTACAAGGTGGTTAATACCTATCGAAATTTACTCTTTTGAAAGGTCTTATATATTCTCGTTTTCCTTATTTCCAATTCAGTTAAAACTATTTATCTGTGAGCTAACAAGAGAAGAAAACCTACATATTTATAGTAAAGTTTTCTAGCTTTCGATTGTGAAAAATTAATTTATTCTGGCACATTCTGAAGCCCTAGAGTCCAATTATTACAATTGCTACCATAATTTAGATTGCATGGTGACAGACCTACGTTCTCATGAGAAGAATTTGGCCATGGCTCTCTTTTGTTGATCACGACGAGTTTTGATGCTGTGTTTCACGTCTTCCAACCCTTGTTTAATTGCAGCGTCGGATGGTGATAATATCAATGCTTCTTCAAGGGATTTCTTGGCCTCATCTTCATCTTTGGCCAACAAGTATCCCATACCTTTCCTATATAATGCCTTAACTTTAGCTTTTTCATCTATCTCTTCCACTTCTAATGCAGCGGTAGTAGCAGCAATTGCATCTTTACCGTTTTTCAACTTCAATGCCACCAAGGCGGCATTCAAGTAACATGACACCTTCAATCCATACAATGTTTTTAAATCTTCTTGTGACAAATCGTCTGGGAAATAGTCGTTCAAGAAACTACTAGCCTTTTGATACTTTTCATAAGCCTTTTCAAATTTTCCTTCTTTCAACAACTTAGTGCCAATGTCTTTCAATTTGCTGACAGCTGCAAAGACAGATTCGGGATTGTTCACGTCGATTCTGTCGTTGTCTCCCAACACTTCTTCGTATACGTCACCGGTTCCATCATCTGACCCAGATACACTCAGCTGGTAGTCTTTTGGCAATTCTCCACAATCGGTGATTTTCCATTCTTCTTTAGGTTTGTCGTTTGCTTCTTTTTCACATCTTTCAAGTTGACGTACAATTGATTTACCTTGGATAACTTCCCCAAATACAACATGCTTGCCGTCTAAATGTGGAGTGGGAACAGTAGTAATAAAGAATTGCGACCCATTGGTGTTGGCGCCAGCGTTGGCCATGGAAAGTAAGAACGGACGATCGTGTTTCTTGATAAAATTTTCATCTTCGAACTTCTCCCCGTAAATAGACTTTCCTCCTGTACCATTGAAATTGGTGAAATCACCTCCTTGACACATAAAATCTTTTATCACACGATGGAATATGGAGTCCTTGTAGCCATAACCCTTTTCTCCCTTGGCCAAGGTTCGGAAATTCTCTGCTGTCTTTGGCACAACATCGTCGTACAATTCAAAAACCACTCTGCCTTTAGGTTTATTGTTACAGGAAATATCGAAGAAAACTTTAGGACGATTGGACATGTTGGGTGACGTGGGAAGAAAGGTCGGCAAAAAAGAGAGAAAAATACGTAGACCAAAAAGCGAACATCAAGTAGTGGAGATTGATGTAGCGCGGAATTTTTGATCCTCTTTGGTAGAAAGTTCCAGAAGCTTTTCAACGATATGCCCAGTGTAAGGAAGAATACCTCAGGTGAAAGATTCAAGGTTACACACACCATCCTCGCCTTCTTCTTTTCATTCATTTGTATATTACTGCAAGGCATCAATAAACTATAATTTACAAATTTCTAACGGGATTGAAATACGGATGAGCCATGGCTTCTTTAGCCGTGAGTCGTTCCTGGTGGTCATATCTCAACAATTTGTCAAGTAAATCTAAAACCTCTTCTGAAATCAAATGTTGATTGTTATTGTTGATGAATTTTCTAAACGGCTTTTTCGAAAAATACCCAATCTCACTGTAGTCATCGCTCAATTTGATATTGTATTTTTGGATATACGAGGTAAAGTTATCGGTACCCAAAATTCTAATAATTTGTACCAATTGGTCCAGATTGCTCTTTCCATGGAATAGCGGTTCCTTAAGCGTCACCATGGCACCCAACATACACCCAAATGACCATAAGTCTAATGAATAATCGTAGAATCTGTAGTCAACCAAAAGCTCGGGTCCCTTGAAGTAACGCGATGCAACTCTCACATTATATTCCATACCAGCATGGTAATATTCTGCCAACCCCCAGTCAATCAAGGTCAAAAACCTTTTTTCGTGGTCTATCATGACATTATGTGGTTTGACATCTCTATGCATTATTCCCATGGAGTGAGCATAGTCAAGTGCTCTAAGTAATTGAAACATGTAATATCTAATATCATGGTCAGCGAAAGTGGGGTACAACGATCTGAAATCAATATTGTTCACGTGCTCAAAGATCAACCCGGGTGTCTTCAGCAGTGGCTCCCTAACAACATCTAACAACTTTACAACATTGGGACCATTAACCAAGTTCTTCAAAATGGAAATCTCTCTCTTGATCTTTTTACGTTTGACTGGCTTCAACACTTTAATGACAACCTTTTCTCCATTGACCAAATCAATACCCAAGAACACCTCCGAATATTTCCCCCTTCCTAGTTTCTTGACAATCTCGTAGTTCTCCTGTGAATTCCATTTAATGTTGATATCATCATAATCCCAATATTCTTGTGGCTTTGAAGCAAGGACGTCTGCATAGACTCTTGATACCGATTGGACTGTGTCGGGATGATTGGTTGACATGGTTGAGTTTGACGATGAGAAGCGATATGATACTAGCAAAGATAATAACGAAACTGGGATGATTAAGGCAAACAACAACGTGATACGAATAATTAACGACGTAAATGAATAGGTCTACGTCTAGTCGCTCTTTAAGGGGTGGGTGGTTATACGTCAAAGAAAAATTTTCTGTTGATACCTCTCTAATAACAAAAAAAAAAAAAAATTAAAAGGCACTACAAACGACACATACACATTTACACCCTATATCTTCATGTCACTGAATGCCATATTTAACTTCCTGGCTGCCTTTCCTTTCGAGACAGAGCTAGCTGCGCTTTGCAATTTTTTCTTTTCCTCGTCTTTCTTTACCAATTTTCTTCCTCCACTTTCCAATTCATAGTTGTCCAAGAACTCATCCAACATGCCCTCTAAATCGTGTCGTTCTTCTTCCATATTGAACGGTTTATGATGCTCATCCTCGTCTTTCTCAAACTTCTTATTTAATTGCTCATACCTGTCATCAAGCAACGTCAACCCTTCTGTTCTAAACAATGCAGACGATGACATGGAAAATGACGAAGTATCAGTCATGGCACCTTTCTTTTTTCTCAATTTTGTCTTCGAGACCTTTTTGTTCTTGTCTAAGTTCGGAAGGTCAGGTACTTCATCTTCCTCATCTTCTTCAAAATCATCATCAGAATCCCATTCGTTGGCTTGGTGTTTCGTATCTTTTTTGTACCTCATGAAATCTCTCTGCCAATCCTGGTTCACACCGTCCGGAAGGTCGAGATCTCGTTTTTCATATTTTTCATTGTACTCATCTTCGTAATTATCCAAATCCCATTCATCGTACTCCTCTTCGGCACCAGATCCATAATAAAATTCATCTTCATCTTCAACTTCTCCCGACTTCAACAATGTATTAAACACGTCTTCATCTGCTTGCTCATCTTCTTCACCAATGTACGCCTCGTCATCCAATGCTTCCAAAACTTCTCTCAATCTAGGGTCCATATTTGGATTGAACCCTTTTAGCTCATCGGGAATACTCTGGTTCAAATCGCGAGCTACTTTCCTTGTCTGTCCAGATGGAAGCTGTTCTTTGAACAACTCTTCTATGCTTTGCTTCTTGTTCTGTGCGTCTTGCTCCTTGGCTCCGACAAACACTCCATCTTCCTGACCCATAGGTTTCAAATGTTGCATATAGTCATACTTTGAATCGTCGTATGTAATACCATACTGAGCTGCCAACCCTTCATTCTCTCTGATGGTTTCGTTTGCGAGTTTGGCCTCTAAATCACTGGCGGTGTATACTTTCTTCCTTGGTTGTTGTTTCTTTGCTTGCGGAACTAGAACATGTTCAGATGCCTCATCATCATAAAACTTAGCGTCATCGTGTGCTCTATGAACAACACTAAACGTTGTTGCGTTCTTCTTGTCGAATCTTCTACCCATGGTTGTGTACTAGAGATGAGATGAATCAACTAGTAGTTTTTTTTTTCTTGCTTTTCAGAAGTGTAGCATATTTTTTGTCCCACTTTTGACGCGAAAAATTCATTAAATACTTCCAGCTACTTACTTACACACTATCATGAATTCTATGTGAATGTTGCACAATCTTAGCCCAGTCACTTAGACAAATACTGGTACACTGTGAAACCGCAAGACACATCACACCAATGATCAACCCAATCCATAACCCGCTCATTTCCATGTTCAATTTAAACGCAAGCACGTATCCCAACGGTATGGCAAGGAAATAGTAAGAAATAATATTCAATATTGAACCGATTCTCTGTCTGCCTTGACCTCTCAACACACCAGTACCCACCACATTCAAGGAATCAGAAATTTGGTTTATGCCTGCCAAAAGGAGTAAAGTCGAACTGATGGCCAACACCTTCTCGTCCTTGGTGAAAAATCGGCCCAAAAAGTCTCTTCCAAAGAACATTAATGCGAAACTCAATACACCAATTGTTCCTCCAATAATAACTGTGAGCCCATTCACAACTCGTGCACCTGCAATGTTTTCATCCCCAATCAAATGACCCATTCTAGTACTAATGGCTACCGCAAATGCAAATGGCACTTGGAAACATAAAGTAGCTATGTTCGAAACAATAGACTGTGCAGCCAAAGCTTCGGTTCCAAATCTCGATGCGAAAATGGTCAAAATCTCAAATGCCAAGAAATCCGATATAACCATCACAACACCAGGTATAGCCAAAGAAAGCATTGGTTCCCAGTTACTGGTAGCCTTTTCCCATTCCATGCCTCCCCAACATTCCATCCCATCGATAAATATGACATACAACAACATTAGAAGTGATATGATCCAGTAGGTTATAGCAATCGCCAATGGAATACCGACATATCCAATACCAGTGCTCTCATTCCATACTAACCACCAATTCAAAATCAAATTGATTGGAAGAGTGACCATCAAAATATATGTACTGGCTTGGAAAATATGTTGTGCTTGTAAAAACCTCTTCCCACTTTCGAAAAATATCAATCCGGGAACTCCCAATATGTGTACCCTCAAAAATAGTTGTGCCATATCGGCCAACTCTTCATCTGGAACCAACAACTTTAAAATAGGACCAGAATACCACCACAAAGCAGTCAATGGAATCATGACTATTAGCATAATCACAGAACCCCTTTGAAAATAAATACCGACCATGAGTTTATTTCCGGAACCATATGCCTGGGAACAGAATGTATCCAAACTCGTCGCCATTCCTTGGAAAATCGCCAACCCCGTTATGTTGAATGTACAAATGGCTAACGAGCATGCGGCTAACTCCTTGGCACCCAACTGGCCCGCTGAATAAACAGATGTAATTGAGAATACGTATTGTAAAAGGAACGCAAGTACCAAGGGCATGGTAGATATTGTGAGGTGTTTCAACTCCAGAATTGTAGTAATTTCGTCATCTTTGGTATCGTTGATAATGGAGTCGTAGTTCTCAATGGATCCTATCAACAAAGTTTCCTCCGTGTTCATCGTTTTCTATTCTTGATCTCTTTTTGCAAGAAGAAAAAAGTAGCCTTCTGGAGAGATATCGGATTATTTATTCAATATTATATACAAAGGACGGAATTTTTCGATGTTTAAATTATGCATTTGGTTTTTTTTTTCCCTCTCTCGTTAAGCGGATGCGATAAGAGCCGAATTGGGAAATTAACCTTGCGCTCGCGGAATATGCGCATCTCAGATAAAGATATATAGCTGCTTGTTAGCTGAAAAGCATTTGGGTGAATGGTATTTGGTTTCATGTGATATAGGAATCTCCAATGAATCACCCGATGCAAACTTATATCCATTAATGCGGTTTTTCAACACAACAACCGATTTCAGTGCTGAATAAGTGACGTCGAAGTCATCGGAGTTTATGTCACAGCCACACTCGAACATTATGACAACATTAAAGTTTGAATCGTAAACTTTGTTAAACACAACTGTGTACTTGATCTCCTTTATTTCTTCCTTCTTTTCCACAATATCCCTAGAATCGATCTCTTGTATGAGAGACTTTGATGTAGTAGGCCGTCCCTTAATATTCATCAAATTTGGCAAGTCAGTACTCTCTTCTTCTGCTCCATCATCATCGCCACCTTCTAGTTCCTGAATCAACCCCAAGGTTTCATTCTTTTGCAACTCCTTGAGTCTATTTTGCAACGCAGATCCACTCAATTCATCCTTGGTCACCTCTGTATTTGAAAGATCCCCCTTTGTTAGCATTTTTGGCATTGAGTATTCACGCTCCAACGTCAAGGAGTACAACAATTCAACCGATTCAATACACCATTCGATTAGAATTGATCTTAGATCCTTGTTCAATTGACACCATTGAAAACACTTTGAATTTATACAACAATCGTAAACAATCGACGGAAACCCTTTCTTATCCTTGGTTTGTTTTTCCTGTGACACAATTATGGGTATCTCCCATTGATTCTCAATAATCAACGGGAACACAATTTCGGGTTCAAAATCAACTCGTGGTCGTGGTACTTCTGGGGCATGGCATATATTTATAAACACTTTGGTGGAGATTCTTGAAACACCCTTATTCTCCAATATCTTTGTTTTCACAACAAACCCGGGTTTGGGATGCAATGTGATTTTTTGTTGTTGCTCTATGATGGACATGATTCAAAGTCAGAATTTCGATGAAGAGAGTCATGGATGAATCATGTAATTTTTTTTTTCACTCAATGTCGCAAACCTTTGAGATTCGAATCTGCAATTTTTGTTGCTTTTTTTTTTTTTTCTTATCCATCAAGCTCCCATACCCACAGTGAAATCTTTACGACTAATTTCAAGCTTACCGATGAACGTGTTAGTGTATTCTGGTCCTGGAACCACAGCTGATGGTGTCAAAAACTGTTTGGACTCTCTAAGATTACACCTAGCATCATATTATGCAGTTCTTCCTGTCAGCGACACTGTATTGTTGAATGAACCATGGCAGAGAAAAACATCTTTGTTGGTTTTCCCAGGAGGTGCTGATCTACCATATTGTAAAACATTCAACGGCAAAGGAAATGAAGGAATCATCAAGTATGTGAGACAAGGGGGTAAATTCCTAGGTATTTGTGCTGGAGGATACTATGGAAGTTCAAGGTGCGAATTCGAAGTGGGAGATCCAGTGATGGAGGTTTCAGGACCAAGAGAATTGAGCTTTTTCCCAGGAACAGCAAAAGGGGCAGCGTTCAAGGGTTTTCAATACGAACTGCACATTGGAGCTAGAGCAACTCGGTTACTGGTATGCACTGATACCTTGCCAGGCAGTCCATCAGAGGTTTATAACTATTTTAATGGCGGTGCTGTATTTGCAGATGCTGATAAGTATAAGGATGTGGAAGTTTTGGCTAGATATGTCGAAAAGACTGACGTTGAAGATGCAGAAAAGGCAGCCGCGATATATAGAAAATTTGGCAAAGGTGCGGTTGTTCTTATTGGTACACACCCAGAAGCCTCGGGACACACATTAAAACCAAAAGAAACAGACGGTCCCAAGTATCCCGAGATTATTTCCAAGTTGAAACAATCTGACTATGATAGGCGAGTATTTTTCAAGGAATGCTTGAAAAAGTTGGGATTACGTGTATCCGAGAATGTCGATACTACCATTCCACGAGTCACTCCCATGTACGTTGTCTCTCCATTTGAGAACAAAGTTAAAGATGCTTATGAAACTTTGAAAAGCAACCTTGATTTAACTGACGAACCGTTCCAGGATAATAATGATAACTTTGTTTTTGTTGACGATTCTAGAGAAATTTACGAAGCGGTTGGTGATGCGGATGGGTATGATGTCGACGATCCCACAAAATCCACAAAGTACATAAATTTTTTGACATCCCAAACAATCCCAAGTCCCAAAATGGTTCATTACTTCAACCTTGAGAAATACTTTAATTTGATGAAAGAATTATCAAATGGTAAAGTCGGTGATATTGGTACCGTCTTGGGGTATTCAGAAGTCATCACCTCGACCAATACAATCTTGGACAAGAACCCGTTATGGTTGGAACACCTCCCACATGGATTCACTTTAACGGCTTCAACACAAATTGCCGGTAGAGGAAGAGGCGGGAATGTCTGGGTCAATCCAAGAGGAGTACTTGCGACCTCGATTCTATTCAAAGTTCCTCTGTCACCAGCTGCATCTTCCGCTGTTATCACGTTGCAGTACTTATGTGGCTTAGCATTTATTGAAGGAATATTGGGTTATGGAAGCAACATATCAGGTCAAGGTGTTGGGTATGAGGATATGCCCGTGAAGTTAAAATGGCCAAACGATATTTTCGCTCTAAAACCAGAGTATTTCAACGAATTGAAAGATAAGGACAATGTCAGTTCTACCGTCGACGGTGACGATGAGAAGTTTGTAAAAATATCGGGAGCATTGATCAACTCACAATTCATGAACGGCATGTTTTACTTAGTCTGGGGAGCTGGTGTCAACGTTTCCAACCCTGCTCCTACGACGTCGCTAAATTTGGTGTTGAGCAAATTGAATGCTATTCGTGAGAAGAGCGGATTATCGAGATTACCTGATTATGAACCAGAGTTGTTACTTGCAAAGATTACCTACACTATAGACCAGTTTTATACTGTGTTTAAGAAATCAGGGTTGGCACCATTTTTACCATTGTACTACAAGCGCTGGTTTCACTCCAATCAAAAAGTCGGTGTTGATAATGAGTCGGGGCAAAAGAGAAGTTGTGTCATCAAAGGGATAACCGCCGATTATGGGTTGTTGATTGCTGAAGACGTACGCAATCACGAAGTGCTTCATTTGCAACCAGATGGTAACTCGTTTGATATTTTTAAAGGCTTAGTGTATAAGAAAAATACATAGAACTATAGAACAGAAAAAAAAAAAATAAATTACGAAACGGACAAAAACCGCACAATCACGCTCCTCTTTCTTCTCCAATCATAACAGCCACTTCCAAACACACAATGAAGGTGAAGATTCTTGGATGGAAAGGGTATTCAACTTGGCATTGGGATCTAACATCATCTGTGACGGATTCCCAGTATGGATATATTGAAGAATTATGTGGTATCTGCCGAGTTTCGTTCGATGGAACGTGTCCAAATTGCAAGTACCCGGGAGATGAATGCCCAATCGTATTAGGATCGGGATGTACGCATAACTTTCATTTGCACTGCATTTTGAAGTGGTTAGAACAAGAGACTTCGAAAGGTCTATGTCCAATGTGCAGACAAATATTTACCTTTAAAGAACAAACGTCGTTACTGGATGATTTGGAGAATTTGAAAACCTTGATTGACGGACATAAAGTGATGAGAGAACGGCTACAACAAAACAATGATCTGGAATTTGAACAATTTGACGGTGATTGATTGTCCTCGTTCCACCATCTGCAAAGCAGCTTAGAAAAAATTATACACCAATAAAAACCATTGCCTCAGCAACCACTAAAAACCTTCGTACAAAGCGGGACGAAAAAAAAAAAAAAATTATGTCTTTTTTGTTGTGTGCTTTCCACCGCCAAGATGAACTCATTAACAATTTTCAGACGTGTCAATCAACGTCCTTTGTTTGGCATACTAAAAAGAACTTTTGTTCAGTCCAGAATTATCAGAAATGAAACAGTCCCTGTAAAGCCTGCATTAACACAGTTGGAAATTGCGAGGTCAAAATTCTCCCCAGTGGAGTTAGAAGCTGCAAGATTGGCCAGAGAAGCAGGATTGGGATGGATGAAGAATTTGCCCACCAAATGGATCCCGTACTTAGAATTGATGAGGTTGGAAAAACCGGTTGGTACCTGGTTGTTGTTGCTTCCTTGTTTCTGGGGTATAACCATGGCATCCTACTCCATTGCTGCACCCTTGTGGGTTACAGCTAAGGCAATAGGATTGTTTTCCATTGGGGCTTTGATAATGAGAGGAGCCGGTTGCACCATTAATGACATATGGGATAGAAAATTGGATAACCAAGTCGCAAGAACAATGGAAAGACCAATCACCTCTGGGAGGGTTTCCGTTCCTCAAGCTGTCGCATGGTTGGGGGTACAATGTTTTGCTGGCTTGGCCGTTCTCTTAAGTTTGCCATTTGAGTGTTTCTACTTGGGAGCACTTTCTCTACCATTTGTCGCAGCATATCCATTGTTTAAGAGGTTCACCTACTACCCACAAGCTATGTTGTCAATTTGTTTTAGTTGGGGATGTCTCTTGGGATTTCCAGCCGTTGGTGCTCCTTTGAATTTGTTGGTAGCTGTACCTTTATTCATTTCCAACTGGATTTGGTGTTTGACATACGACACGATCTATGCTCATCAAGACAAAGAGTTTGATAAATTTGCAGGTATAAAATCCACGGCTTTGGCCTGGGGAAGTAACACGAAACCAATTTTGAAAGGATTGACTGTTGCGCAAGGTAGTTTCTACGCTTTGGCAGGAGTCATGAATTCTATGGGTCCAGGTTTCTACATTGCCGGAGCCTATGCAATTGCAAGAATATACAACCAAGTGGTTAAAGTCGACTTGGATAATCAAAAAAGTTGTTGGAATGCATTTACTTCTAATATCCGCACAGGTTTCATCTTTTGGTACGGTATATTATTTGACTATATATTATTACTTCTTGGGTTTATTTAGAAAAATCTTTACATAATTTTGTTGTACGCAAAGCTTCTGACTTAGATGCTGCTTTTCTAATTAAACCGTGTCTGTAACGCTCGTTTAGCTCTATAATTGTTGCATCGAAATACCCTACCACGTATGCTATTGGAAACGACTCGGGTATTAAATTTAAAAATTCTAAAACCGGGATGTACTTGAAAAATTGTTCCAAAAAATGTTTAATTGCTGGTTCAACGGGTTCTCCTGAACTGTACATGTCCAAATAAAACTTGAATATCCGTAGTAGGCTTTCTTCAGTATGTAATGTCTGAAGTTCTCCTTGTCTTTCGCCATAAAAATTCTTTCGTGGCAACGGATCTGCACCACTACCCATTCTTTCTGCGGTGTTGAAATCTCCAAATTCAAGAAACCCTTGTATGTCACAATTGTTGAATAAACGATGGTAGTTAAAAATCGAACCTTCCAATTGCTTACCACTTTCCAACGCTAGTTCGAATGATTTTAGGTACATGTCAATAAATACCAGTAGATCTTTCGATTTACCACAGATGTTTAAAAAATCTAACCAGGATATCTTGGGCCAATTGTCGTTCTTCAACGAATTTATATCTTTGAATTCCTCATACAACATTTCAAACTCTCCTTGTATATCTTCATAGAATATTTCCAAACCATGCACTATGAGGTCTAACAATTCGTCTTTTAAATTCGAATTCTCTTTGAACGCTTTTTCCAAAATCTCTATCTGTAGGATTGCAAATCCTTTGTCTTTGTTGACGTCTTCTGACAAATCCTTCATAATTGCAGTATTGATCGTCCGATACTTCTTAGGGGACCTCTTCAAAACATCAAATCCTTTGCCTTTATCAAAATTCATAATTCTGATCAAGCTCTTGGTGTAGTCAGCATCACTGAGCTCCCCAGATAAAACTAGGAGACAAAAATCGTCTAAAAGCTCATTCAGTAAATGCTCACTTAGGAAAATGGAGTAGTCGTGTAGTAGTTCCATGGATTTAGAGACTTTCAACAACTTGAAAATCTCACATACACATTTTATTTGATGTCTTCCTATAAGTAGCTCTATTATGGATTTTGTATCCGGATTATATTGTTGAAAGTCATCTGTCACCATAAATTCCAAGCATTCCCTTTCATTGGCAATGCTATAATAGTACAAACGAAGCTCCTCCGTCAAAAACTCGGGCTTTAGGCCCAGAATATACTCTTTAAGTAAGTCAGGGTTGGTTGAGAATTTTCGATTATCTAAAATGGACTGCAACCCACTGAATGCTTTATAATTCTTGTCTCTATCACCAAACAAATGCAATGCGAATTCTGGCGAAATAATCAAACGTCCATCATTCTCGGTGTTCAAAACCTCCAAAACTGTACCTTTCTGATTTGAATCAATCGCCGCAAAAAGTAACAAATGCACAACGTACTCGTGAATTTCCCCTAAAAAGTCATTGGCATCTATCTGCAAATCTTCATGGTTAAGGATTTTTTTTTGAAGTTCTAGAAGTTTGTGCTCTCGGTAAACACCATAGATTTCCTTCCCATTAGTCAAAACCACATGGGAGACAACAGGCTGGTTCTGCGTATCGATTAAATTTTTGACTTCTTCGTCTTCAACAATCAACAGCGTAACTCGACTTATTGAGAACAGATGATTGTCGGTCTCGGCAACAGCCTCGAGTGACTTTAACGAAGAAACCACCAATTTGTCTTTAAATGCCGCAAAAACATGCTCCGATTCAACTACTATTCCGTTGGTAGGATACCCTTGATCAACCCACGTCAACGTACCTCTCGTTACGTCGCCAGAATTGTTAATAAACATGGCCATGGAAGTTTTGGGGTCCGACAGAATCGTTAATAAATACTCGTTGTCAAAAGACACAACTAAAGGGTTGACATCTATATCTGTTTTGTATCTAAATAAAGGCACTTTCCTGTTGTTGTCCAAATCTATAATATCGTAGTTCTCCTCGTTTGCAACAATAACAAGATGGCTACCATTACACGAGTTACCAATAATAGCCCCAGAATAATTAATCTCTTTTGCAACTGTTATCCTGTCCTGTAGAATATTAATTACTCTGATCTTTGATGGCGATAATACTAGTACGCTATTGTTTAAAAGCTGAAGGTCATTGACATCTTTCATTTTCTTGATATGACACGTCGAAAGCTCTGGTAATGCAAATGCAAAAGTGGTCCTGCTTGAAATCACTAGTAGTCTTTGTATATGAGGAACACATAATAACTTTGTTATAGGATGGGAATTGACATCCAAACTGGTGATAGACATATATTCTGTCGTATCTTCAAAACGATGAAAATGAAGGAGGTTCCCTTGGCTAGTTCCAAGATAAACATTGTTTTCATATGTGGCGATTGATGTTACCAACTCTTCTTCCTTCAACGGTAGATCCTTCAATACCGGGTATATTCGATAGCCTATCTTGTTGATGGCATCATACCTCATGATTTTGGCTAGTTGACTTTCCGAGGTCGATCCACATTGGAAATTTTTTGTTCATAAACGTTAATTGTATATTTTTGTTGGTGCATTCGCACTGCCGCAGGCCATACGGACAGTCTTTTTACATTTGATTCAGACGAGTGCGACAAAATTATTCGGACTAATTGTAAAAAAAACATCGTACCAAGGCTGTCAGATTTATTAGTACTAATGGTCACTGAAATCTCCATATTACGTGACCAAATAATTTCACACCAAAAATGTATGGTGTATGGTACGAACAAATGCTGTCACGTGGTACGAACAGAATTCATCTATTACTACGAATAAAATACCTTGCTAACTACGAATAAATTTGTCGCACCAGTAGGAACAATAATCTTTCATTTGGTACGAACAGAAAATAAAAACACTGTACAGTCTTTTTACTTTTTTTTCATATGAGTGATCATTAATTTTTATACTAGTGCGCCAGAACTATTCCTACCAACTCTAGTAAATAATTTAATACCAGTGCGTCAAAATTATTAATACCAATGGAAAATATATTTTAATACTAGTGCTCACTAATTGTTCAAACCAATTTTCGCTGCTATTTGGTATGAAAATTAAGGGTCACGTGTTATGAATAATTTTGTCGCATTAGTATGAACAATTTTGTCCGCCTTAGTATGAACATTTTTTTACAAGTAATATGAACAATTTTGTCTTATATGTATGAATAATTTTGGCGCGCTAGTTTGAATTAAAAATAAAAAGACTGTATACAAAAAAAAATGGATATCCAAAATATAAAGTATGTGAATGTCCAAAAAAATTTATGGATATCCAAAAAAAAAGGATATCCAAAATAGAGAAACTCTACTATATATTTATTACCTATATAATCAATTCTGTGGAATTTCAAGCGACTCTAACTCGCTTATCACAGATTTGAGTTTCCCTATAACAGGACTTTTATCAAATTCCTCGACTTGTGTAATCATTTTGTTGGCGTATTTTATGATTTTCTTTTTTAACTGTTGGTGTTATACATAAGTATGTTGATTAGCTATATAAACTTATAAAATCAGAGAGGACTCGTACGCTCTTAAATAGTGCGCAGAGAGAAGAGATGAAACAATATAAAACAGAGATAAAACAGAGATGTGAAATGTGAGACGTTTCACTAGCAAAAGATGAAACTTCTACTATACAAATATAACACTACTACCTGACAATAACCATATATTAATTTAATGTGATGTATTACCTTGAAAATGTAATTTCTCATCATTTAAGTAGTAACTACGTTTTTAATTTACTGTCATTACGGTATGTAGTTTTGGTAGTAGCATCTATAGAACGTGAAAGTATTTGATAGAAAAAATAAGCACATTTGATCGATACTTATTATATCCAAAAATACAAAAAGTAGTGAAGCCAGGCTTTCATTATATTGTGGAGCCAGGATTTCTGAATTTTCTGGCTCCAGGATTTTTGAATTTTTTGGCTCCAGGATTTTTGAATTTTCTGGAGCCAGGATTTTCCAGTGTGTGTTGGAGGAGTAATCCGACAAAATCCAACTCTAACATAGGGAAACCATAATGCATGTATAATGATCATACGATTATAATATTAACATGAACAGATTTACAATATAAATAGATAGGAAACCTCCTTTCAGCAACTAATATCTGAATAGAAAACGAACGCTCAAATATACAACTATTGTTAGGCAAAGAATCCGGGAAAGGGAACTCGACCTGGGTTTGAAACCGTATATTGGCTTCATGAGCGTAGGAACTATAGAAGAAAGAGAGATACTAAAGGATATGAAATATACTGGAGCATGAGCAAGAGGTGATGAATATCCTTGGAATTGGTGCATACACGTCTTTACCTTACAATTTTGTTTTTTAATCTGGAGCAATCCATCGCTACCATGTGTTGTTGCAAAACATGTGATTCGTCATTCTGAATGGAACTATATTCTCCGTAGGGCGCCGAAGTTTCATCTTAATTTGAAATAACCATAGCTTTTAAATAATAGGATATTAGTAATTGAGGTGATTAAAGGCAACAGAGAAAGTCGATGATTTTTATATTTGGTGCCTGGTCTAACGAAAAATGTGTATGGATTTTATGATGAGGCTAAGATCAATTGTATTCTCTTGGCAAATGCAAAGTATCGCTATTCCATCTGATAAGACCTCGCAATATTATGCAATCTTTGGTACGCCAATATATATAAGTAGTAGAGTATGTTGACTAGCGTTAGACTGCCCATGGATTGTTTATTTCAGTGCAACCTTTTGTGTTATTCAACAAGTCTTTGGATTTTTCTCGACTTGGCAGAATCAAAATTATCATGGTATTGCGTTCTACAAAGTGTACAGGCCCCAAAACTTAGATGTCAATGAGCCTATATTGTTTCGGAAAGTTAAAGACTGTGGCATATCAGTTAAATTAAAGTATACATCAGCGGCTATATGATGTGATACGGAGTCACAGTTGAACTTCCACGTAGGAGCAATACCATAGCGCCTAAAAGAGAGTATATATATTACGTTTTTACAATACGTAATTCACTTTAGATGTAATTCAATATCAACAGCAATGTCAGATAAGGAAGGAGTTATCATTTTCAACGAAGACGAAGTTAACAGCGTCACCCCATATATTGATCTCACCCATGAGATCTCTGAAGAAGAACAACAAAGAAGGGACAAGTCGATCACCTTCAAGATCAAGAAGTTCTTCTGGGACGGTACCGGAAAGCACCCCAAGGAACAGAAATACTTGGCAAAGCTCGACTTTTTCTTGCTCACTTCATCCTGTTTGAGCTACTTCACAA
>JAJLZW010000017.1:0-24767 GCA_030572435.1 Candida labiduridarum
ACGTGGTCTGAAAAAGCCCGTGATAAAGTTCAAGGCAAAGAATAACACCGCAAAGACATGACCCAAGAACCAGTAGAACTGTTGTGTCTTAAGCAAATTGACGAGTACTTGTAGTGGAGGTTGGTATCTAAGATTGGCTGACCCTGATGGTGGCTGTGGTGATGGCATTGATCCTAATGGGGTTATTCTTTTATTGAGTAGTAGGTGTCGATGGTGGAAAGTCCGAAACTTTAGGTAATTTTTTGCCAGTCGGATAAATGTGGATTTTAGATTGCTCGCGACATTACCCAGGTCGTGCCGTCGGAATCAAAATTTCTTCTTTCTTCTAAATTCCTCTCATTAGAGTTTCCCTGTTCTGCCATTCTTCTTTTATTGAACGGCATTAATACGAAAAAACATAGTGCTTCTTTCTGAGTACATAAAGTTATATTCATTAAAAGTTATAATCTAACTAAATTAAAAGTATAAATATTATTGAAAACAAAGTGAAACTAGTAAATGTAAAAAGACACAGTCTATTCTACTTAAACGGATCCGGCTTTCTTCTCTTCTTCGGAGTTGGTATCTTCGTTCATCAAATTTCCTTCTTCGTGTTCGACTTGCATCTTTCTTGCCAATTCGGCATCTGAAGCGATTGGCACATGTGGTTGCCAAGATCTTGATCTCCAAGCTGGAACATGTTCGTCCCACATTTGACCAATTTCTTCCAATCTCTTACCTTTAGTTTCTGGGAATCCGATGGCAACATGAATAGCCATGGCGCAACACATGACACCATAGATAATATAAGTTCTCCAACTGATACTCTTGAAACCAGCTGGTGTGTACATACCTATTGCGAAATTCAATATCCAGTTGGCAGCAGTAGCCAAGGCGTTACCACGTTGAGCAACTCTGTTATCACCCCAGATTTCAGAACAGTAGATCCAAATAGTTGGACCCCAAGTGGAGGCAAATGAAGCAACGAAAAGGTAACAACAGGCAATGGCACCTTTGGAGGCCGTTTTGTGGGTGTCTGGAATACGAATGGTGACGGATTCGTTGGTAGACTCTGGCCATGGAACAGAGTATTGACCTAAAATACCAGCAAGACCGAATTGGAAGGCCATCATAAAGATAGCACCAGTGATCAACATTGGTCTTCTACCAACTCTATCAACAATGAACAATGCAGGGACGGTGACACCAGTGTTGATAACATATTGAATAGATGAGGCAACCAAGTTAGCATTACCACTGTAACCAGCCATTTCGAAAATATAAACAATATAGTACATCATAACATTCATACCAGTCAATTGTTGCCAGATTTGGGCAAACATAGCAGTAAAAGTTCTAAAAAGGTATTTCTTGTTGAATAAAGTGGCATAACTGACACTTCGGGCAGATTCTTCGATCAACAATTGCTCTTTAATTTCTGAGATTTCAATCAAGACATCTGGGTCTTCACGATTACCTTTAGCTTGGATTCTGGCGACAATATATTCAGCTTCTTCCCATTTGTTTTGTTTGGCCAACCAACGAGGGGATTCTGGAATAAAGAAACAACCGAGGAACAAACAAAGACCTGGGATAATTTGGATACCCCAAGCAATTCTGAATGAAGCAACACCATTAATGTGACCCAAACCGAAGGAGATATAAAACATGATCAAAATACCCAAGGTGACAAAGAATTGGAACATACCACCAATGAAACCTCTGATCTTTCTTGGAGCCAATTCAGCACCGTAGATAGTAGCAACAGAAGAACCGAAACCCACACCAATACCGGAGATGATTCTACCAATGATCAATTGAGCACGGTTTTGAACTGAGGATTGAATAGCAGCACCAACCATCCAGAAGAAGGCACAAGTCAACAAAGACAATCTTCTACCGAAAGGTTCAGAGATGAATGAAGAAGCGATGGAACCAAAAAATGAACCCAAAGCCATTGCAGAAGTGATGAAACCTTGAATGTTAGACCCTGGGGAGTCGAAAAAGTCCATGTAGGGATTAGAACCGATAAAGGCAGACATGGAGGAAATATCGAAACCAAACATCATACCAGCAATGGTAGAAATACTAGCGATGAAATAAACATTGTAAATTTTAGGGAGCTTATCTAAAGCGTTACTTATTTTTAAAGCAGGACCAGCTAAGACTTGTTCAACTGGAGACTTCATGATTTATTGTGTGAAAGTTGTAATTATTGTATAAGTTGATAGAGAAGAGAAAGCGAAAGGAAAGTAGCAAAATTCAGGGATGTTGAGGAGGATATGCCTGTCTTTTTATATTCAATTTTTTTTCTATTATTTTGAATATGTACATTTGAAACAGGTGTAGGTGACATGCATTTTTAAAATTAGTTCTTCCCCAGGAAAATTTTTCCTCTATGTTTGGCTGTTTTACTACAACACTAAACAAACACAAAAATCAAGAGTATGGTGATTTAAGTGTTGTTGCATTTAAAAATTAGTGCCCCATTTTTTGTCTGATTTTAATAATTCTTTTAATAGTGGAGAGAAACTCTGGTCATTATTTTTTCGGAACATCGTTTGGTGGCCGTTCGCATGTCTGCGTGTCGATTGCAAAAAAAAAATAAAAACTTAATCTAACCTTCATTGTTTTTGCGTCGCAGATTTTTCCTTTTTGAGGATTTTCATACTTCCGAGATCTCCATATGTGGTGGAGTCGAGTGGAGAAACTGTTGAGTACACAAAAAAAACCAGGAAAAATTAGTTTCGCCGTGAGACGGAAAATTGCGAATTTCTTTTATGTAAACTGTACGTAAATGTTGGATGTTTTAAAAACAATCACTTGCTCTTTTTTATTATTATTATTGTTCATTTTTTAAGATCCAAAAAAACAATAAAGGATTGGTGTTTTTCGATCGCCTGAAGATCTAAAGTTTCTCTACGATTTCTCGAGCCCCCAATTTTTAGAGTAAGTAAAAACACCAGTGTAGATGTAGAAGTATAGCAAATCTAAAAAAGCATAAATTGGATTGCTTCTACAGGTGACAATCAGGCTATGGAAAAATTATTTATGTCTTTGGCAAACTACTGGCACAAATAGAAATTCGGAAGCAAACAGAAACCAAGAACTAAAAACCAATCAATTTAAAAAAAGGGAATAAATTGGGGTATGTGGGACAACACAAAAAATTTATTAGATATCCCCAAAATATGAGGCATTTTTTTTTGTGTGTGGGGATAGTTCAACCATCAGCCGGTTTTGAGCCTTTTTTAAAAGGAAAAACCAAGTTAATCCAGTCGGATAAAAAATTTTTCCTTAAATAAACCTAAAGAATTTCTGCTTTCCCAAACACATCTCCCGAATTAGTTTCTTTTTTGTGGAATGATTTTTTTTTTCATAATTCACATCGTCACCGTTGGTGCTGCTTTTGTCCCATGGGTAGGGCAACAGCCAATTTCTAGTTGATGTTCTTATGTGCAGCAAAATTAGCCTAACCAATGAAATTGCCCTTTTTACTTTTTGAACTTCGTTTGTATAGTCGTGCCGAACAATTGTTGTTTCTTATCGTACGTATTTCGGAACAATATCCCCACAGAGAAAGATTACCAACAAAGAACCAGGGGGGGTAGAAGTTGATAACAAAGGTGAGGAGAATATCCTAAATTTAGAGATTTTTCGGAACCATAGATGGCGGGAATAAAAAAAAAAAGAAAGGAAAATCTTTCAAAGGGAAAACTTTTTTATGTGTTTCAAAAGCAAAAAAAAAAAAAAAAATTGTTGTGTATTGTTATGACACGCGGATTATTATATTTCCTCCCGAAATAAAACCAAGAAAAATTATTTTATCCCTTGACTGTTGTTCCGGAACATGCGTGTGTACCTTCTCTTTTTGTTCTAGACTCCTTTTTTTTTTCTATCTTATCCAATCAAGTTTTAGCAATCCCCCTCATAATAGACGAACCCCGCCAGACTATATGTCACTAACCTATTCACAAACGTACATGCATACCCTCGTACGTACTCCTCTCCTTCGTAAGAACTGGAATAATCTGGAGTACAGGAAAATTTGAAGTGCATGCGTCATAGGTTAAATGTTGATACCCAAATAAGAAATTCAAAATGTCCGAACAATTTTTTTCATACCAGGTGGGAACAATTCGCAAGAGAGCTGGATATGTGGCCTCTTTTTGCATCAGGCCAGCGGGACGGCAAAATAGTAAATTTCTGTTTGCTAATTTGTACTATACCATTTGTCCGGAATTACTTGACTTGCAAGGAGTGGGTGGGATTCAGACAAAAATTTCCCCATGGAGAGAAAAGTTTAAATTTTCTTGTTACGATTACTAACAATAAGTGAAATTTAGTAATGAAGCAAAACATCATTCATTCTCACTTCTTTAGTTTCGTGTTTCATGTTCTAATTGTTACTAAACGGGGAATAGTTCCCGATTGGTGGTCCAATACGATCTTGCTCACAATGCTCACAGCACATAGTACGGAGACCATATTATTACAAGTCTTGGTGGCCTAGAATATACTAAAAACTGGAATAGTAGAACTATTTGTTTCTTTGTAAGAACCTTAGTCAATTACAAATACATTTTCTTTTTTTCTTAGCTATGTAATTATGTAACGAATGTAACAATCCAAAAAAAAATGCCCGAAATATGTTTGCTTGGTAGTGAGGCAGATGAGATGCGGCATTTCCATGACGTCGGAAAAAGATCAGGCAAAAAAAAAAACGAGAACATTTTCTCGTGTAACCGCCGTAGGTTCAGCCCGCTCCCCGCTACAACTCTCTAATTCTCCCTAGCAGGATTAGCGCCAAACAATCTGGGCAAATGACTTATCAGCCAACTGGCTGATCCGACAACCAAGAACCTTGTGAATGACCTTTAAGGAGTGGAGTACATGAGCAACATTGGTTTTTAAATTTTCATTAAAGTAAGTGTCTGAAGTATTACCAAAACTCTAAAACAAAAAAAAAAACAGCAGTGCTTGCTAACCTCACGCTACCCGCATATATGTAAGGTTCATTGCCAATCAGAAATTTTAAACACCATTTGAAAAGATACTTTAAATTATGAGCTAATCTCGAATTTATTTATCTGTCTCCCAATTTCGGCATCTCCGAAATTCTTTCGACCATCGATTTAAGACAACTTTGTTTTCGGTTACGATTTTTGCAACTTTCCAGAGGGATAAATAAACTAATTAAAAACTAACAAGCAATCTCTTCTATCCAATGGGATCTCTTATTGGACTTAAAATTTATTACTAAATGCTTACAAAACATTATACAAAACGCATTTCTTTCCAATTGATCCATTTATCTACCTTTCTAAAGATCGTATTGTCCTGTACCAGTCTGGTTGCAGTAATGTCTTTTTTCTTTTCTTGCCATTTTCATTGTTTGAATTTTTCCGATCTGATTGACATCAATTTTTGGTCTAGTGTAAGGAGAAACAAGCATCGCCTTCCCCCTTGGACAAGAAGTTGCATTACGAAACATGCTCATTTCATCCAAATCCCTAATTTCTGACATTTTTTTCATGAATACAAAGGTCGCTTTCTAGGATATTAGTTTGATGACAACAAACATAAGGCATATCAATCACCACCAGAAGGTTTACATTTAACTAACGTGAACATTCAATGAACACTTTGACCTCCGGAATATTTATGAATACGGGCTTTAAAGAGCGCACCCATCACTGTTAGTTAGGACATTTTGGTCTTTTGGGATAATATCCTCCACGTGTTTAAAATCATGTGTATATACGTCACCTGATTAAAAGTTACAAATTGTATCACGTGCTTATATACAAGTGTAAAAAATTAAAGTTGTGAAAAGAAAAAATAATAAGCTTTAAAACTACAACCTACGCTTAACAACCATAAACTAGGTGAAGAGCGGATTTTTTTCTAGTTCTTGCATTTCATGTTACTGATCCCATTGTGATTCGGGAATAGCAATACAGTTTTTAAAACATGTAAGCCTGTATTTGATTACTAAAAATATGTGTTGTTCTGTTTTAGAACTACGGTTGTTTAAGTTAGGGTTCAACAGTAGGAAAAGCACTTGATAAATTATTCTTTGACGGTTAGCGGAATTAAGAATCTTTAATGGCTAAAAAATTCAAGGGGTACTTGATGATGTATTGATGGGAACGGGCTCTTATTATTACTGTCACTGAAGTAGTGCCTATCATTCCCTTGAAATACTACCATTTTGGCTGACTCACCGAGTTTAAACTTCTTTGCAATTACTAATCCTAAGGTTTAATTATCAATCGTTCTATGTCGTTTATGGTGTAAACTATTCTATTGTTATCTTCTTATGTGTATCAAGAGCACGTTATCACTATTTGAAACAAGTATAGGATGATTATTTTACTGAAGACTTTGTCGTACAAATTTTAAACTTCACGTTAAATCCGACGATATTTCTTTTTCTTCTTTTTTTTTAGCTTTGTCCTCCTAATAAAGTCCGATTTTTACTTGAAGAGGAAGAAAATGAAAAATGGAATACGGCTATCGGAGAATAGAATAGAATAGAATACAAACCAATACAACAAATGCCATGGCACAACAAAAAATTATCTGCTTTGTTCGTTTTGTTGTTTATTTTTTTTTTTGCCACTCGGATGAAATGCCATGTTATGTTGCCATTTCAATTTCCGTTCTATTTTCCGTTTCAATTTCAATTTCAATTCCAGTTTTAGTTTCAGGTTCGGTTTTTTTTCCGGTTTTTTCCATAAAAAAAAGATCTTAATACTGCGGTGGTGGTTCGCATGAGATAAACCCTCGGTAAATGTGGAACACTGAGCCATACTCATTGAACTCAAACGCCACGATATGAGAAACACGACTTGGTTATCCTATTGTTTTCATATTAGTAACGGAAAGGACAGATATGTGTCAAGAAGAAACTATTTTATGACAAGCTCTAGAATTAACGACAACGATTTCTTCCGTTTTTTTTTTTGCATGTGAAAATGACAAACGAAATCAGAGCAGAGCAAAATTTCGAAACGAAGTACCCGTGTCCCAATTAAGGGATTAACTAATAATGGGGAGATTGTATGGCTGTGAAATCACACACACACTTTCACTTACTGTTCCTTGTTTGGACAAATTCAAAACCAACCAAAATAAAAGAAATATCACAATCTTTTTGTTCCTCGAATTGTGGATTTCATTTTATTGTTTGCTGTGATTGTTTCATCTGGTCATTGGGCTTTGTTTTGGCGCTCTGTTATGTTGAAGCTGATTGCTAATTGTTGTTTTTGGTTGTGGCAGTAAGAGGGTTTTCTTTATGGCATTTTTTTTCACATGCAAACGTCAATATTTGCAGCAAATTCGTAAGTTTTTTTTCTCTTCTATTGAAGCGAGCAAGAGTTAGGACTATCAGGAATTTCCTACGGGTTCCAGAGCAACTAGTTTTGACCTTTCGCAACAATCTACAAGTAAACTTTGTTCCCATAATAAAACCAAAACGTAAATTTTTTAATAAGACCTCTATAAAATTATAATGAAGAAAAAAAAAACAAACCTATAAACCTTTTATAAAAAAAATTATATCATTAAGTAAAATATTCATTAAATTAGTAATTAATATACTACACTATTGTTAGGCGTGCCTAATGCATAGTTTGGAATTGACGTGAATGTAGTATGTGCTTTAACATCGTAGTAACAAGTACCTTTAACAGAACTATCAGTAGTTGAAGTGGCAGTGGTAGAGGTTTCTTCTTCTTCTTGAACTTCTTCATCGTCGCTAAAAAATTCTTCGTCACTGATGTCGTCTTCATCTTCGTCCATATCACTGGCGTATGAATTGTACGCAGAAGTTTCTGGTGGAGTGTACAATTGTTGGTTGGAACTTGGTTGTTGTTGCAGTTGCAGTTGCTGTTGCAGTTGTGCTTGTTGGTGATGATGATGCTTTGATTTCGAGTGATCGTCTCTGAAGAAATCACATCTAATTATTTCCTTGTATAAAGTGTGTAAATCAATTCTATCATTTGGATTTAATTTGAAGATCTTGTCTAACAATCTATTGAACTGAGCAGATATTGGTAGTATTCTGGAGAGAATATTCTTGTTTCCATTCAACATATAGTTTCTGAAGACATCATTATCATTGTGGTTTGATTCGCTGAAAGAAGCTATTGGCCATGGGTTTCTGGAACATGTTATGTTGATGAACAAAACACCCAATGACCAAATATCACCTGGCAAAGTTGGTAAATATTTGCAGTTAGAAGCAGTGACCGTAGTACCGTTCATTTCAATGGTTTCAAATTGAGACATATCAATCAAATTGTTGACCACTCTGTGTGTGTTATAGTTGGTGGTTCTTTCAGGAGCCATGTAAAATGATGAGCCACGGCAAGCATTACAGCAAATCAAATTGGAATCCATTGCCAAGCCAAAATCAATCAAAACCAAATGTAATTCATTGTAGTCGATTATGCTATTGCAATTACTTGATCTTTGGTAATTAGGATTGTATCTGACCATTATGTTTTCTGGTTTCAAATCACAGTGATATATGCCGTTTTGTGAACAGTATTCAATACCATCTATGAGTTGCAAGATGGCATTCTTCATCAATAATTGTTTGTCGAATCTGTGGTTGGCAAATATTTGATTGTCAATGATGTTTCCAAATAAATCTCCTTGTTCAAAATAGTCCATTATTATAACCATAGCAAAATCGTCCAAGCTAAGGACTTGGTGGATGGTGATGACATTTGGATGATTGTGTACTTTCAAGTGTAAAGATATTTCAGTTAAAAATGGACAAGAATGGCCCTGGCTTCGTATAAAGTCCAAGTTTAATGATTGCAGATTAGGTACTGGGTTGTTTAAAAAATAGTGATAAAATTGTGATTGAATGAATTTCTTGTTAAATGTGGTATCTTTTGAGTTGACAGAATTTGGGGTTGGTGTTTGTTTGGTGGTGCTTTGTTTCAAGACCATTTTGGCAGCAAATTGTTTTTTCGTGTAGATGTTCTCTACCAAGTAGATAAGACCGTATGTACCAGCACCGATCTTCTTGATAAATTGTAGCTCATGGTTCAACATGTACCCATTGAGGTATTCGTTTGGGTTTGGTTTCTGAGCTGGTTGGAACATGTCGTGACTATCATGTGGAGGAGTGTGAGGATGCTGAAATGGCTTTTGGCAGTAGTTGTCAAAGATTGGTAAGATATTTAGAGTCATGTAGTATGTGTGTGTGTCGTGAGTAGTGAGCAGTAGTAGCAAGATTAGATTGGATTAATAGTAGCGAGTAGTAAGAAAGATAGGAATAACATGTGAACGGAAAAGGCATTTTTTTGGAAACAGGATTTG
This sequence comes from Candida labiduridarum, assembly GCA_030572435.1. Taxonomy (NCBI): domain Eukaryota; kingdom Fungi; phylum Ascomycota; class Pichiomycetes; order Serinales; family Debaryomycetaceae; genus Candida; species Candida labiduridarum. The sequence goes on from JAJLZW010000017.1 coordinate 9,319, forward strand.
ATGATAATTTTATATTGGTCGTAAAAAGATCAGAAAATATAATTATCCGCATGTGTGGTGTGAGATTTCATTTTGATAGCCTTGGCCTGTTTGCCAGGTTTCGGATGCAATAGGATTGTCGTCATCTTTGTGTAATGACCTATGTGCACAACAATTTCTTTTTTTTTTCTTCTGGGCCTTTTTTTTTCTTGTATAATGTTTTGTGTAAGAATGGGTCAGCGTTCCAGAGTGAAAGCTAGCGAGCAGAAATTAAAGTCCAACAGAATTATACATACCTCATTATGACTGTTTCTTGATGCAGATAAAATACCCATTACTGGTCATAAATACCCATTACGAAATCGGATGGAAAAATGGCAAATTATGGAGAGTCATCTTGGAGGACAACTGGTTGTTCTGTAATTACATTACGTAAGGGATATAATTATTTTACGTAGTTCTATATCTATATCCATATAGATTGTCAATGATCTAACATTAGGCGGACTTAAGGCAGAGGATAATAACCTTGACTCAAATTAGTATAATAAGTAATACAACAGAAGAGGCTGCGCTAAAACATTACTAAAGTTTAAAAAAAAAAAACATATCTCGCACGATCGTCCCCCTTGGTTAGGTTTGCTTACGTGTCGTGGTAGCAGAAAGCGAAACGGGAGAGTAGAGGAGGGGGAGGGGGTAGTGGAACGGAACGGAAAAAAAAAGCCATGAGTGGCGGTAGTTTGGCGCCAAAGGGTTAAGTCCGCAGCGGGTAGTATCCCACCAACATCAACTTCCAGCCTGTCCCAGCCCGTCGCCGAGGGAAAAATACTGATGGGACGATTATATTTATCCATACCAGATTTCTTTTTTGATTTTTTTTTTTTTTGGTTTTCCATCCACAGTGACTGCCACTAACCGCACGCCCCAACTTCCTTGCTAACTGAATTTTTTTTTTTTCTTCCAAGAAGGTTGACGTCTTGTTATTTTTGCGGAAATCACACCATTCCAAGTCGCAATCACAGGAAACAAAAAATCAGGTTACAAATTATTATAGGCCCATACTTACTTCGACAATAAGCTATTTAAAAAGAATGATCAACCCACATCATTCCTCTCTCAACTTATGGAATTGGTACGTTCGCCTTCCGTTGCTCTATGCTGCTTTGTTCTGTACCATTGTGTTCCGTTTATCGTATCCACCTTCCTTTCTCTGCCTTACTGATAATAGAGACGATTCACATCGCGAATATCATTCTATTTTTCATGTGATTATTTCTTTTTCTTTTATTTTTTTTTTATCCGCCATTTTAGCTTGCTAAAAAAAAAAACCAGAAGACAAAGTCCATCTCATCGCAATTCCATTCTCAATTGTGCCATCTGTTTGTCAACGGAATATCCTAATTGTAGAACGTATTTTTCACATGCTCTATCGAATTTGGCAATTACGGTTTTTTGACAGCATCTATTTTAGGATAAGAAACCTAATCGTTTCCGATGGGATCTGCATATTTCATTAAAACGCAAAACGATCAGCTGGCATGTTAGATATCCTATGACATATCACGTCTCTTGACGCATAGGGCTATGACAACTCCTTAATTTCATCTTCCTTTTTTGTTTTTGCTTGGACAAGAACTATCTATTTGCAGGAAATTTTAACTTCGGAACCGTTCCGGTTTTCTACATTTCGTAACGCGGGAAAAGTAGGAATGTTGGGGACAGTTTTTCTTGCCAACAGGTCACACCTAACGGTTGCATTTGACTCGGACTTTGACCTCCCTTGTCTTTTTTTTTGGTGCTCGTGGTAACACGCCTGTAGTCCCAACTTTTTTCCTACAAATCCCAAACTCCAACAAGCATATACGACCAGCGTCATACATATCAACAATCAAATGTTGTAATTCGCAACATAAAGTGCAGGATAAGGGGGGGAGAGCAAAGAAAACAGTACGACGAAAGAATGGCTGCAACTTTCAACATTGGCTGATTTTTTTTTTTTTGCACTATGCTCATGTGTCGCTAGGAGATATCCGGAACTGAAAAGGTCTTCTGTAACCTGCACATATGGGATCATAATCTTCATCACTTTTCTTTACTTGCTGTAGCTTCTTTTAATAGATGATATTCTCACTCCTGGTTGTTTAGTCACGTGTGAAATTCCGGATTTGAACTTGAATATTCTATCATGCTTAAAAGAATGAGATCTACAGTGTCAAGGATAATAGAAAAGAAAATAAGATATCGTGCATGTTAAGTCCGCTATCAAACGCAGACGAAACCAAAAGACGTAGATCAATGTTATTTCTCGTACCTTATTTTTATGTTATATTTATCGGAATCTCCGTTTATTGTTCTCATTTCTTTTGGCATCTGATAGATTCTTCTTATTTCTTAGACGCGTAACCAGGTTGAATAACAGAAGTCCGCCCTTCCCTAATCCTATTAGACGAAGACAACGGTTGTTAACCCGTTTATCGACACTTCAAAGGCAACGTGTATACAACAATGTCTAATCCCAAATACAACATGGAATCCATCTTTTGGATGGTATAAACATAACCCCAAACATTGTTGATGAAATTCTCTTCCCTTGTTTGCTTAATGAATGTGATTTCTAAAATATCTGACCACGATTAGCCATGCTTAATCAACAAAGCAATACATATTCAAAATTATCTATCTTCTTCCCCCCCTTTCCATTCCCCTTGCTCTTGCTCTTGTGCTTGCTTCATTTTGCTTTAATTTCCTTTTTTGGAACACTTCAACTTCCATGTGATTTGTATATTCATGCAAGGGACCTTTTTTTTTTGAGGTTTTAAATTTAGCAATTGCCTCTTCGTCTATTGAATCTAGAATAAAACATAAAAAAAAATATCTATATCAAACTGTTTCACCGTTTTCTGTTTTGATTTGCGCTTCATTAGGAAGTTTAAAAACTATATTTAGCAGATGCCAAACTCAAGCTTTTGCATGTGTAAAAGCTGTTATCGGAGTCTATTGTTAAATTTATTTTTTTGATGTTATTTTTTTTTTTTGCAACATCTTGATTTATGGTGTTTAATCTTCACATGCATATCTTATGTATTTACTCTCACGTTTTAGTGCAAAAATCCAGGACTATTTGAAATTATACAACTACCTATTGATGGTTTACTGATGATTATAGCATCTTCAAGATTACCTCTGAGTTCAGGGAATTCCAAATTATAGTATTCCTTAGTTAATCCTTCAACCAATGCATCTACCTTGTCCACGGTCGTTAAATGAACAATCGAACCTCCCCATCCAGCACCAGTCACTCTTGACCCGTATGAGCCGTTATTCAATGCAATCTCACAAATTTTATTCAATTTTGCATTCGATGATTCATTCAATTCATCCAAGTCTTGTTGTGATTCATTCATTAATCTTCCAAATTCTATTAAGAATTCTTCACGGCAACGTACACTTGCTATCGCTTTCAAAGTTTCGAGCACACGTAAACTTTCTCTATATACATGTTTTGCCCTTTGGTAAAGTTTCAAAGTCTTGAATTGAACTGGGAATTTAGATAAGTATCTAGCAGTAAATTTCTCTTTACCTATCCCCAACTCTTGACAACATTCATCAATGGTGTATCCTTTGTGATTGGTGACTAATTTTTCCACTACATCCGCCATCTCTGACAACTGGCAAATTCCAACTTTGTAATCATTTCCATCCCAACTATTTTTAAATTTCCCATCCATAACGCCACGTAAACTGCACGTGCCAATATTTGAATCTCTAGCTATATTACCTTCCAATCCTAACTTCTTCGCTAACAAATCAGCAGCTATGCCCATTTCAACAACCCTTAAATTATAATTAATTGGTGCTGTTTCATGTTTATTACTGACCTGCAAACTATTGGTGATAACAAATGTCAAATCATCGATTGGGAATCTAAAAGGTTTACCATTTAATTTTGGTTTGAATTCAATCAACAACGCATGGTCTTGTTCACCATAAACACTAGCACATTGGTCCATACCTCCTGTGTTGACACCAACATAATGTTCACTAACAATGGTTATCTTCGTTAAATCGGATTTAGGAATATCAACAACTCCATTGGCCCTGATGATTGCCAATGTTGATGCAACACAAAATGCAGCAGATGATGACAAACCTCCTCCAGTTGGGACATTCCCACCAAATGTCAATTTCATTCCCTTGAGATGAAGAATTCCTTTTGCTTTCAAATATTTTTCAGCAACAATTAATGCACATTTGAAGTAATTGGCCCAGGTATGATGTTCTTGATTAATGGTGACGTCATTATTAAGTGTAATAACTTCTCTCAGGAAGTTTACATCATCGGTGTTGGTAATAATTATCTCATTGCTTGAACCTTCCACACATGCAGCAGCGATGACATCGTTGGCAATGGCCATGGGCAAAACTGGGAAAAAGTTATAATCGATATGGTCACCAATCAAATTGACCCTACCTGGAGATCTAGCGTAAAATGAAATGGAATCATCAGGGAAATTCTTTTTGAAAGCAGCTTCCACTTCACGGTATCTGCACTCGTTTGCTTGTGGATCTGAATAAAATGATAAATCGTCAAAAGTAGGAATAGACATAACTTGACTCTGTGGGTTCCCAAAAAAAAAAAATATCAGGCCCTCCACCAAAAGTCAAAAACCCACCTTTACTTTTCTTTTTTATATAAATGGGGAAATCATCTGCACACACCGATGTTCGTCTTTGCCAACTTTTAGAACTCCTTACTCCGTTCTCCTTTCTCCTTTCTTCGGAATAAATGTAATATTATCTATTGTCATCAAGGGCAAAAAAACAATATCACCCGTTTTTGTGAATGTTAATTACGTCCCCGACAAAATACCATTTTGCCCTAGTCATTTCAAGCAAAAATGCAACGTTACATCCAGAAACCCCATACTTAAGCCAAATTTCGTGTCAGAAGACCTCTTCACTGCAAAACTTGCAAATCTTGATTGTTCTATTCTTAACGCCCCCACACCTTTCTCATTTGTACAGGAAGATCGGAAGGAAAACAAGTGGAATTAAATTTTTCCGGAAGTTATCTCGCTTGCAGAAGTTTAAATTCAGACATTTTTTCTTTTGATTGCTCTACGGCAATTCAATTTGAGTCTCTCCAAACTCATGACACAAACACCTTTCCACCAAAAGAAACCACAGAAACAACCAGTTGTGAAGAACTTACCTTTCCCAATTTTCGGAAAGACTGTTCTTTTCAAACGTACAATAACAAGTTTGTTTACCCCGTTTCTTTTTGTATTATTAACTCCAATTCCATGTCTGCATTTTGTTATTGCAAAAACAAAAGCACTAAACCGAACTTCATTAATTTGTCCTTCTTCAACGCCATTCCGTTAATAAATCACTCATCTGTTTCGAAATTAAACACGTTGTTTTTCCACCTTCCTTCCCCTTGACAGTTAATACAACGTTACATTTTCAAGAATGGACCTTCCCTGATGATTCCCTCTTTTGTGGCTGGTATAAAAGCATCTGTAAATTTAAAATTCCCCAGCAATTAATTCCAAATTTCTTTCACTTCTCCTTCAATAACAATCTCAAACATACTTAACATGTCAGACGAATACATTCTTGTTACTGGCGGTGCCGGTTATATTGGATCCCATACTGTTGTTGAATTAATTAACCATGGTTACAAAGTTGTCATTGTCGATAACTTGAGTAACTCTTCGTACGATGCCGTTTCCAGAATTGAATTTATTGTCAAACAACATGTCCCATTTTACCACATCGATATTAGAAACACAAGTGAATTGAATAAAGTTTTCCAAGAATACAAAATCTCAGGAGTTATTCATTTTGCTGCTTTAAAAGCAGTTGGTGAATCAACCATAATCCCATTGGAATACTATGATAATAATGTTACTGGTACCATTAGCTTAGTGGAAACTTGTAAATCAAACAACGTCAAAACTATTGTTTTCAGTTCATCCGCAACTGTATACGGTGATGTCACTAGATTTGGTGACAATTCAATGATCCCAATTCCTGAAGAATGTCCATTGGAACCAACCAACCCATATGGAAGAACTAAATATATCATTGAATCAATTTTAAAGGACGTTCACACCAGTGATAGCTTATGGAAAGTTGCTATCTTGAGATACTTTAACCCAATCGGTGCTCACCCTTCCGGTTTATTGGGTGAAGATCCATTAGGTATCCCAAACAACTTGTTACCATATTTGGCTCAGGTAGGTATTGGTAGACGTGAACAATTATCAGTATTTGGAAATGACTACAACAGTCATGATGGTACTCCAATTAGAGACTATATCCACGTAGTTGATTTAGCCAAAGGTCACATTGCTGCCTTGAAATATTTAAAAAACAAAGTCGAAAGTGACCTGGGATTATACCGTGAATGGAATTTGGGTACTGGTAAAGGTTCAACTGTCTTCGATGTCTATAACGCTTTCTGCAAAGCTGTTGGTAAACAATTGCCATATGAAGTAGTTGGCAGACGTGCAGGGGACGTCTTGGATTTAACTGCGAAACCAGATCGTGCAAACAAAGAATTGGAATGGAAAGCAGAACTCAACATTGACGATTCTTGTAAGGATTTATGGAAATGGACCACTGAAAACCCATTCGGTTTCATTATTGATAATTATGCTTGGAGAAAATTTGATGGTTACGATAACCGTTTGCATACTTTCACTGTTGGTCCATTGAAAGTCAGTTTGGCTAATCACGGGGCATTGATTCAAGCTGTTGAATTAGACGGTTGCAGTATGGTCAAAGCATATGACAATGCTGCTGATTTCAAAGACAAATCAAATCCATTTTTCGGTACCACTGTCGGAAGATTTGCAAATAGAATTGCCAGAGGTAAATTTGAGTTGAATGGTAAAGAATACCAATTATCAACTAACGAAGGTGCCAAAAATTTACATGCTGGTTTCAATGGTTTCGATAAACAAGACTTCTTTGGTCCTGTTGTCAAACATAAGGATGGTAAATTCTTGGTTGATTTCTTGGTAGTGGACAAAGATGGAAACGATGGTTTCCCAGGAAAAGTTGAAGCTGTTGTGCATTATACCATTGATGACTCTTCCATTGCAATTGAATACGAATGCAAGTTATTATCTGGTTCAGAAGCCACAATTGTCAACATGACAAATCATAGCTATTTCAATGTTTCCAACTCTGAGGATATTGAAGGTACTGAAGTCAAATTGATAACCAATCAAATGATGCAAGTAGATGACCAATTGATACCAACTGGTAAATTTGTCACCAATAAAAGTGCAACCAACCCAATTGTTTTAAGTAAAGATCTTTCCTTTGACAACTGTTTTGTCGTTGATAAAAACTGTGGTATCGATACCCGGGGTTTACCATTAAAACAAATCTTGGAAGCTACCCATCCAAAAACAGATAAAAAATTCACGGTACAAACCACTGAACCTGCTTTTCAATTCTATACTGGTGATGGTGTGAACACAAAAGGTTTTGTCAAAAGATGTGGATTCTGTGTGGAACCAAGTAGATTTATTGATGCTATCAACAACCCAGAATGGAGAGACCAAGTCATCTTGAGAAAAGGTGAAGTTTATGGAAGTAAAATTGTATATGGTTTTAGTAGAAAATGAATAATCGTTTAGTAGAGTATTGTTAATATGTTTTCTTTGTTGCAAAACCGTAGGAGTGATACGTTTCTTGCTGAACTCTGAATGGAGATCAAGGGAACAAAGCACAACCAAAAACGCACTAATTAATTGACGTAAAAAAATAAAAAAATTCAACACTCACATACACAACCAACATCAACACGAAAAACTTGACCATGAAAGCATACTCCCTTTTGATTCTTAATAAAGCAGGTGGATTGATCTACCAGAACGAATTGTCTCCAGGTTTAAATAAATTATCTGCCAACGATTATTTGGTGCTAGCAGGTACATTGCATGGTGTTCATGCCATTGGATCAAGGTTAACATCAAGTATACACACACAAGGAAACCCCAAAACAAACACAGAAGAATTCAATTCGACACAAAATTCTTCAGTTTTAAACACGGGAAAGGCTGTAAGTCCAAATAGTAATAGATCAGGTTTACAAAGAATAGAGACCGATTTGTTCAACCTTTCTATTTTCCAATCCGTGAGTGGGTTGAAATTTATCATTATTACGTCTCCGACTTCAGGTAATTACGAAAGCATAGAAGAGGTGTTCAGACAATTGTATATACTATATTCCGACTATGTCATGAAGGATCCATTTTACTCGTTGGATATGCCAATTAAAAGTTCCTTATTCGATGGGAAAATCAGAGAATTGTTTGTACAAATTTAAGGATGTGAAAAGTTTAGGTTCATACATTAGGCTGACCACATTTTGTTACCATAATTGAACGACTTGAATCCTGGTACATACTAGAGTTGAAGGTAATTTAACCTGTCGGGTTCTCGTGTCATTTCTTCATCAAACTCGCCAATGAAATGCGATATGGTTCTAGCCTACATCAGGGGAATATAAACACGGTGGGCGTTTTATCTGGCGGTCACCTCAAATTATTTCAACAGTCGATAAATAATCCGGAACACACACCGATCAATGAACCCTGTTTTGATTGATGGAGTTTGAATTAATTTTAGGTAGTGTTTGTAGTACTAATGGGATATCTATTTTTGGGATAGATTCAAGAGTAACAACTAACATGTTTTGTAAGTAAGGCGATTCACTAGCTTGTACAAACATAGATGAGTGCGTGTAAATCAATTGGTGTTTAAAAAACGACTCTTAGAATCAATATCTACTATATTAAGCACTTGAACAACCTTAGATTTGGATACAAGAGACATTAATGACACAACCAATCTCAGTAAAGGCCTTATAGAACTGGATGAATAAACTTGCTGGTTACCACGACAGACAAACTAGAGATGAAACCGGGACTGATTTGATTGTCATTCCAGCCCCAGAGGAAACATCTGCTACGGCCCGGTTGCCACTGACAAGTGCAATGGTTTGGAATTACTGACAGTACACGACACAACATTCAAAGTAATGATCTAGAATTATACTGGGGTGTTTTTTTGCTAATGGGGGAATCATACTGGCCACACAAGCTTGAAAAGAGACTACAGTAGCCCGATTTAACAGATGATTTCTGGGTTCCGGTAGGCCAGCGAATATACTCCGATTGGATACACTGGGAACCTTTCGCAGATTATGATCGAGCCACTTACCAGGAATTGCTGTTTTATTTTTAAAAAAATTTATTAGGGATTTTTCTTTTTTTTTAGTTAATTTTACAAATATTTCTGTTCCCCATAACAATCATATCTTTTATTATATTTTAATATAATTTCTGACTGATTAATTAATCCTTTTGTGTTAGAATGATCTTTTTTTTCCGTTGGAGAAAGTCCGGTCTTTGAAAATATAAAATGTAACGTTGCAATGATACATAAACGTAATATTCTCCGCAATTACAAATTAGTAATTGGAGAGTAAATGCACCACAATCGTCTCATGTTTATGTTCTTCCAAAGAAAACATAGCAGATAAAGAAGTGAAACAATTATTGTTTTGCGTAACAAGATGCAATCATTTTTGGAAGTGAAAATGCAACGTTGTAGTTTACTTGCGCCATAGTTAACAGGACACTAGGTAACACAAAAAAAAGTGTCTGCATTTTCCACTCAGAAGGAACAAAAAAAAGCGAGCGAAAAAGGAAACGAAAAAAAAGAAAGATAAAAAACAAAAAAAAAAATTCAAGATCTCGCTATCAATAGATTAATTCAACTGGCTCTCACATAGATTCCATCTTCTGATCGTAGGGGGATTCTTCCGAAACTAGAGTATATTCCACGTTTTTGTCATTCCACGTTTGCTTTCTGTATCAAGTCATTGTCCTTTTTTTATTTATTTTTGCTGTTTTTTTATAATCCCAAGACTATATAAATCACCCAAGAATACCCATTTCATTCCCAGTTCTAATCATGTCGCTAGATCATCTTCTAAATCCACTAACATCAACACCTACATATATAAAAATGACCCAAGAATTCGACTTCACAAACCATTCCCATCGTCGCTTGAACCCATTGACAAATAAATATGTTCTTTGCTCGCCACATAGGGCCAAAAGACCATGGCAAGGTGCCAGAGAAGAGATTAAAAAATCTGCATTACCGGAATATGATCCCAAGTGTTATTTGTGTCCGGGAAACATTAGAGCTACTGGTGATATCAATCCTAAATACGAATCCACATTTGTTTTTGCTAATGATTATCCAGCTGTTAAATTGGATCAACCGGAATATAATGATCAAGAAGAACCGGAAGATTCATTAAAGAAAAGATTATTGAAAACTCAAGGGGTTAGAGGTAAATGTTTTGTCATTTGCTTTTCCCCCAAACATAACTTGACTTTGCCATTGATGTCCAAAATCGAAGTCGTTGGTGTGGTGAATTCATGGCAAAATTTGTATAATGAACTATATGAAGAATCAGTGAAGAACATTTCACCATATAAATATTTGCAGATTTTTGAAAACAAAGGAGCAGCTATGGGTTGTTCAAATCCTCATCCTCATGGACAAGCTTGGTGTTTGGATGTTATCCCCACTGAAGTTCGTGACGAGTTATCAAACATGAAGGAATATTATCATACATACAAATCCCATCTTTTACAAGAATACGTTGCATTGGAAATCCAAGAAAGAGAAAGAATCGTGGCTCAAAATGATTCCTTCATAGTGGTGGTTCCGTACTGGGCTTTATGGCCATTTGAAACATTGTTGATTTCTAAAGAACACTTGAAATCAATAAGGGACTTTGATGAGAAGCAGAAGCAAGACTTGGCTGCGATCTTGAAAGTTTTAACCACAAAATATGATAATCTTTTCAACACTTCATTTCCATATTCCATGGGTATACATCAAGCTCCATTTAAATGTGATCACCCGGAAGACGAGGAGTTTTCCTGGTTCCATATCCACTTCTATCCGCCATTATTGAGATCTGCCACTGTCAAGAAATTCTGTGTTGGGTTTGAAATGTTAGGAGAACCTCAAAGAGATTTGACAAGTGAACAAGCTGCCGCTAGGTTGCAAGAATTGGATGGTCACGTGCATTACTCGAATAAAGCATAGAATGATAAATAAATAGTAATACATGCATTATATTGTCTTAGTTTAATTATACTACATTAGTTATAAATAATACTTTTTTTCTCTAGTGGCAGGTGGTTGACGTGGCAATGGAGGTAGAGACTTTTCCTTTACGTGTTCTTTAATTTTAAACTTAGTGAAAAATGTCTTGACGCTGTTCTTTACAACTGGCGTGGAATCCGTTTTGTTTGGTTGCAAAGTGGATGTTGGAGCTGCCACGGGCACGGAAACTGACCGCACTTTAAAATCACTAAATTCAGCAAACGAGCGACGCTTCTGCTTTTTGTCAGTTGTGGTTAATGGGCTATCTACCATATGCACCTTGAAATGAGTAAAGTCAGAAAATGAGCGATGCTTTTCTTTGATTTGGTCTGGCGGTTGCGTCTTTGTTTCAACAACGTGTGGATGTTTTGGCACCAGTGGGAACCGACTTTCGTTATATTCTTGTGGCACATCTAAGCAATAATTCATTGAAGTTGGTTTGATCTTGTATGAGCTTGGTTTGTCTTGAAATCTTACTTTATTCTTTTCTCTTGTTTTTGGCAACGGAAGAGGTTTCTCGGCTAATTGGTTGACCATATCTTCACTGGATGATAATGATTGTGCATGAACAGGCTGATCGTCAGAAAACAAGCTATCAACAAAACTATGAGAGTCTAAGTTATTAACATCACTTTCTTTAATTTCATGATAATCCAAAGGCATGTCAATACTTGGCATTATGGAGTTTTCATCTGATGACGACTCGTTGCTTAACAGGGGTCCCAAGTTGAGACTGGTATCTTCTTCAATAATTGTACTATTTCTAGGGTTGTGACCCGGTGTCGTGAGCACGGGTATATTTTCGTTGATTAATGAAACAGATCTTGGTGTTATGGTGAAAAGTTTGGATACAGTTGGTGATGACACTGCAGGAGTTGCATATGAGTTTCTGAAGTTCTTGGGTGGTTGTGGGAGTTCTTTGGTCAGAAACGTGCCAGGTGGAGCGCTTACTATTCTTCGTTTATCTTTGGGACTTCTTCTTTTGATGAATCTCCTGAAACTACCAGTCTTTTCATTGATTATCGGTATTTTTTCAGGCAAGTCCGATAGGTTGTAATGTGGTGGATGGTATGTATCTGCCACATAATCCAAGTTCAAGGTGTCCAATGTGGCTGGTATAGCTTGTGGTAGATCCAGATGCGATAGTTGTTGTTTGGTATTCGATATCTTCATTGGGTTGATTTATGGTTAGTTCATGAAATAGGTTTGTATTTTATTATATTATGTGTGTGAAAAGTAGAAGTCAATTTATAATGTGTTTAAGAATCCGCAGCAACAGAAAGTGTGCAATTGCTTATTTCTTTTTCTTTTTTTTTTTCTAGGGGCTCAGATGTAACACAAGAAAATAGAAACAAAAATTTTCCTGACTAGATTTTTCGTTTCTTCTTTTGTATTTTTCCATGACAGGGTGACCATCCCAATAAATATTTTTTTTCTGGTCCCATCTTGACAGGGGTTGTTTCTAATAGAATGTTCTTTCATATGATTGCAACAGGATTGGTTGATTATGGCTGGCTATCTAGTAATTATTAACTAACGCAGATTACAAACTCACACAAATTTCAATTGTTCCATTCTGCTCCGCAATAATTATTTTTGGCTTTGGCCCCGATTCTTTTCGCTGTGTCACAAAACGGTAACTATCCCGCGTAGAACAAATCGTTGATGCGGGAAAAAAAAAATACAATGATAGACATCCGGTGGCTGGCTGACCTTACGACTTCTGCAGTGAAGCTTACTTCTCAATCTCATCAACGTGATTGAATATCTCATCGATAATCATGCAAGCTGAAAAAGATTCCACGGCTCTATTAGAGAATTTGTCGGAGATAAAAAAGAAATTATGGAACGGGTCGGTAAATGTTAAGATCATTCTTCGTTCGCCAACTCGTGACAATATAGAATACCTATTGTTCATTCACCGAAACTCATATTTCCCAATTGCATTTTCTGAAATTATAAAGTATTTTCAAAACTATACAAACATTGATCTATCGAAAATTCCCGTATGGTTAGAATACGAGGATGTGCCAATTAAATGGAACTTGCCAGTTGGTGTTTTGTACGACTATCTATATTTGCCCGCAAACAAACACATAGAAAATTGCTGGACATTGATAATGGAATACAACCTGCCATATCCTGTGGAATACATAATTCCCTTTCATGAGACTCTTCCGAATGGTGGAATAGATTATTTGAAAACATTGCATCAAGTGTTAACTAACCAATTGAAGCAGTCTTGTTTCGTGATAAACGGAACAGCCAAACCTATAATGCAGTTAAGCGAAGACAATTCCAAAGAATTGTGGCTATCAATCATATCTAGGAATTTGGTCAATTTTTCTTCCATAAATAAGAAGATTATTAAATCAATCGATAAAATTCCTGTTAAAATTTATATTGCTGGCTCACCAACCGTTATACAAGCCCCAATATCAAAAACACAAACGCTCGCTGAAATACTACAATTACATGCACTGGACTTGTTTAATATTGCACATCCCTATATCCAAGGAATCGATGCCTTGCCTCTTTTAGGTGAATCACTACAAGAAATATGGAGAATATTTAAACATTTAGATAACTTTCTATATATTACGCTAATTATCCTTTAAATACAGCCTGTAACCAATTTCTATACATTTTCAACTGTTTCTTTCTATTCACCAACAACCTTCTATCAGTAGCAATCTTCTCCTTCTTGAATGGACCTTCAGTGACAAATATTTGTTCCAATTCTTCTTCTGTAAAAAAATAGACCCTGGTACCATCTCCTCTGATGTAGAAATTATCATCCAACAATCTTCCCTTTTTGAATCTCACTTGAGCCAAATCATATCTACCATAGTCTCTAAACAATATTTCTCCGCCAGGTTTCAAAACTTTTGCCAAATTATCTACCGCTTGTTTCCATTGATTTGGATGCAATGCCAGGAAAACAAACACCATAATCACTATATCCACCGAATTAGGTTCAAGATCATCTGGTAATTTGCCTTCTGGGTTTGCTAAATCCCATACCGAAGAATAAGCTACTCCCTTTTCATGGTTCTCACTAAACGATTCATTTTCTTTAACCAAGTCAACGGCAACTTTACTATAATCACATCCAAAAATCTTTAAATTCTTATTTTCATTTTGGTTTAAAATAGGGAAAAAAGTATTACCTGCTCCACATCCGATTTCCAAAATAGTGGTAGGTTCTTGATAATCCTTACTAGTGACTTTGTATAATGATGGGAACTCAATCTGTAGCCATTTACGATCCTTGAAAAAATTCTCTCTGTTGTGTTTATAAAAAATATCCCAATATTTAGCTGGATTTGAATTGTATAAACTCTTTTCAAAATCTTTAACAGGATACTCGTATTGTTTGGAGATTAATTCTTTGGCTTGATTGATTTGTTCTTCACCCCATTCCACATGATCCCATGCATTGTGATTGAAAACGTCTTCTTCATTTTCAAGATATCTTTGACCAAACTCAAATGGAGAGTCTTTACCTATTCGTGAATCTAATGGTGGTTTGGTTTCTTTGGTCATTGTATGTTGTCGTTGTTGTGGGATTGGTTGTTAATGAAGAGCGATGCTTGAAACGAAAAAATTTTTGTGCACATAGTTTACTGCAAAAAAAGAAAGGAAAACAAGACCAAAGTGTAGTGGGATCTTTTGCATACAATGTCATTCACAGAATCAGGGAAAAAAAAAGACAATAGATATTTGAAGGAAAACAACAGCATCAGATGGCCGTTTCTTAAGGTACTTTATATAATTTAATTCGACGTGCTGTGCCGATTTCTGTCCCTAAATGGTGAAACAGCTTGTAATATGATGTATTTTTAAGATCACTGCTAAAAAGGAAAGAGGACAGAAAATCATCGATATAATTGTTTTTAAGTTTTAATGAGATAATGACAGCTATTTTGTTAACCGAAGAAATCAAAAATCACTCACCTAACCTCAAATATAGCTATTTTTGTATTCAAAATGACATCCACCAAGGCATCTGCTTTCGTTTGCGCTACAAAGCACGTTATGAACATAAGAATACCTTCCCTCTCAAATCAAATTAACATCTACAACCTTGATATACTTTATTAATCTTCTTCAAGTTCCCCGAAAACAAACTTTGAGATTAGACAGCGTGCAATATTACCCCTTCCTGAATAGATGAGATGCCGATAGTATGGTCGGAATTGCAATCGCTAGCGAATGACGGAAAATATTCCGCATTATTTTCTAGCGGCATTCCT